>JAGGAT010001169.1:0-10898 GCA_017657195.1 Termitomyces sp. T70a | reverse complement strand
GGGAAGCCAGATGATTGGTGGGTGTTCGGGTTGGTAGGTTGGGTAGGTCGGGGGTTTTCGGGGTGAAGGCGGGCGCCGGGCGTGACAGGGGGGTTGATGGGAGTTATGCCGGGGTGCCGGGGCTGATGGGGGTGTGCTGGGGTGCCGGGTTTGATGGGGGTGTGTCCCTTGGGTGGTTGGCAAGGGTCCTGTTGTCCCGGGGCGGTTGGGGTGGTCTGGTGGGCGTCCGGGGTTTGGGACTTAGTGCGGGTCGTGACATCCATCACACAGGGCTTGCATATGTCATTATTGGAGTCACACACGCTCTGTACATGGTCCTGAGTTGGAATTGGCTCAGGCCCCAGATCAAGTTTGCCAATATCTGGGTGCCTGCTACCATGCTCTTTGCTCTCTGGGTTACCTTCTGTACATGCTGGTTGAAGATTAGTTTTCTGTTGATAAACAGTCCCAATACACATATTGTCTCTTTTGCTTCTATTGTTGTCTCTGTGCCATCTGGCATGGGCAGCTTGATAGTGGGGAAATATCCTCTATCTTGCTTCATGAATGGTGCATGAGTTCCATCTTCTCCAGTGCTGTTGAGAACCTGACTTTAGTCAACCATCCATTTACAAATATGAACTCCCTTTTTAAGATGATGACGTTGACATCAAGCAAGTTTGACAAAACCTTGAGGGTGCTATTGTCAATATACATTAGCATTGTCACATTCATTGTGCCATTGTTCTGCTGCTTTGTATGGAGTTGTATGTTTAATCTGTTATTCTTCGCTTCCATTAGTTTCAGTATCTCACTACTATATACAATTGACAGTATCAGTGATATCAGTGATCTCTGTGGAATGCCATTTTTGACTGGTTTCATTTCACCCCTTCTGCTGTCCAGGCATATAGTGGCTTGTCGCTTACTGAGAAATAATGCTACCTACTTAACCAGTGGTAGTGGTATACCTTTCCTGTGAAGTTCTCTAAGGAGTCATGCGTGGTTAACATTGTTGAAAAATCCTGAGATATCAAACGTTAGTACAGAGGTTACCATTCCATGATTCTTTGCTGCCTGGATGTCCTTGATATGCATTATGAGTGCATCATTGGTGGAGCTGCTTGGCCTTCCTCCAAACTGCATGGGTGAGACTAAGTCACCTCTTCCCACTAAAAAGCTTAGTCTCTTTGCTACTATCCCCTCAAGTACCTTATCAAGGCATTCCAGAAGCTGGATCAGCCTGTATGCTTTCAGCTCCAGCATCAAAAATTGAGGATAGAGGAATGAACATTAAATTATCACATCATGTGAGCACAAGCAATAGCTAGACGTTATAGCCAGTGCATTAAAAATCGAGGACAGAGAGATGATACCAGATCAGGTGAGTGCAATAGCTGGATGTTATAGCCGGTGTGTCAAAAATCAAGGACAAAGGGATGAACATTAAATCACGTGAGCACAATAGCTGGACATTATAGCCAGTGTGTCAAAAATTGAGGACAGAGGGATGAACATCAGGTCACATGAGCACAATAGCTGGACGGTATAGCTGGTGCATCAAAAATTGAGGACAGAGGGTTGAACATCAGGTCACATGAGCATGGGGAAAATGCAGCAAAAATCGAGGACAAAAATGGCTGGGTCAAGGGTAATAAAGCCGAGGTTTATAGACCTCGGAATCCAAAAGAGATCAAAATTAAATCTCTTTGCCTGGGAGTCGAACCCAGCTTTCGCGCGTACACCATTATCTACGAGCAATCGATGACATGACAGGCGCGTGTACTAACCGATATACTAGCAAAGACATGTTCATCTTTGAAACTCGAAGTAATATATAGGATGAAGCCTCCCTAAGATTTAATTTTTCTCAAGTAGGAGGTTGAGGTACTCGGGAGTACTCAAGTCCACTTCTTTTGTGAAGCACAAACATCATCCTGTCAGCTAAATTTTATTACTAAACAGGCTCTTAGTCTTCTCGTTTGTAAGACTTAGTTTACAAGGTCAGCCAAATGTATGCATAATCGCCGACTCGCGATTTTGCTCCAGGACAATGATTGCCTTCAAAGCGGAGGGATGAGCAAGCACGGCGATATGGAATAGAGAATGTGTTACAACAAAAGGAAACCGTGAAAAAGTGTGAGGAGACTAATGTCTTTAACACGGCGTCCTATACATAGATATTAATACCCGGAGTAGTTTCCAGAGTAGGAATACACCAAACTATCAAAGCAAGCAATGTTTTGACAGGCGGACAGTTCGCGCCTTCGGATCTTCGAACCAATGAAGATCGCGCGTACACTAGCAAAACCTCGGCACAGTGACATTGTAACCCGACTCAAACTCTGCCTAATTCAAGAAAGCTGGAATTGTAACTTATTCCCTAAGAGCTCCGTGAGTTGTTCACCGTGGTCAAAGCGAACTGTATCACAAGTGACTATGGTCACGGTCCTCAGTGGCTCGACAAGAGCTAGCTGTTGATTGGTGTAATGTACACGCGCAGCCAATGCATTGAAGACCGTGTCCCCGGAAAAGACGATTGCAGTTTTGTAAACACAACGACCGTAAATGACGAAGTAATGCGAGGAGACTGGTCTCCAAGAAGGGTGTATGGACTGAGGAGTCCAATATCGGACATGTCGGAGGCAACAATGCGAAAGTCCTGTAGCAGAGGTAGTCTCTCGAAGACAAACCGGAAATCCTTCGTACGCAGGTCGCTATAGTCCATATCAAGGAACCGTATCGGCGGATTGCAACGGTTGATTTGAGTGCGCAGCCCCATCCCTGTTGCACAATCGGTTGAAGGAGACTGGTAGAAATCATGAGCTTATCTTCGCGTCGCCTTCTCAACCTCCGTGTTCAGCTGTGCAAGGTATAGGTTCGCCAATCGAGGAGCGTCAAGGTGTGACAGGATTGCGGTTCAGCCTGCGTTCTCAGGAATAGAGGGGAATGAAGGTCGCGTGGCGTCCGCGTTGTGATTGATTAGATGATACCTGTCACTCAGACTCCTTATAAGAGACGACGACCTTCTTATTTCTTCCACTAGAGATAACCATGTCCGCTTCTGATGCTGTACTGACGCAGATCCTTGCGCAGCTGAACACGCTGCAGGTCCAGCAACAGACGATGCAGGCCAAGGTGCTTGCCATTGCTGCAGATCGCACTGTACGACTAACATCCGGATCTAGCTCGATGCCATGTCGAGCTCATCCAAAGGTTCGTCGACGCCACTCGAGCCAGCGCACTCGCGCACTCCATCCAAGGATATTCCCTCAATACCGATAGCCAGCCCCAAGTCCTCGCTGACATCTTCTGAGCTCCCGATTGGCTCTCCCCCGGGCCGCACAACAGACAGGGAGCGAGAAAGGCTACTTTACCCGGGTCGCGTCAATCTGACCAGTATGTCCAGATCCCTCTCATCACCGCCCGATCTCACCTGCGCCACGCAGCGTACCCCGATCAGCACGGAATCACGCCGTGCCCGCTCCACTGGGGCGCACCTGACGCACTCACGCGCGGTCCCGTCGTCTGCTCCCGTCTCCCCTCCTCCATCAAGCACCGCAACGCCATCGGTGCCCACTCGGGCTCATATTCCATCTACCGTGCCCTCTCCATCGCCATGGGCGCCCTCTCGCCCTCCCACAAGCCCGACTATTCAAAGACAGAGCCACCTGTATCTATCCCGCCCCAGCCTGCGTGGTCTGATCCTTCCAAGATCGTCTCGCTCGACCCCTACGGTCATCTCGTCCCTACTGTCTTTGCAAAGCAGATCCAGGACGGGCTCGATGCGAGGCCGAGTATTGCGGTCACCAAGGCGCATTTGAAGATGAGTGAGTTGGACGAGTACGTGAAACGGGGAGAGCTCGAAGTTGATGGTAAGATTGTGCTCAAAAGCCCGCCCGGGTTGAACCCGGATGGGTCGGAGAGTGCGATCGATAGTGGTGTTGAGGTTTTTGTAAGTAAAGCCGCTGTTGAGCCCGTGTGGTATCTCCCTGGCGTCGCCGAGCGGTTTGGGATGTACGTCGTCTACTCTCTTTGCTTTCTCTGACGCTAACGCACCCACGCACCCACGCGCAGCTCCGAAAGCCTCCTCCGCCGCGCGCTTTTCGAAGATACGGGAGGGATGTACCCCGAACTCATCACGCGTCCGGACATCAAAATCTTCCTTCCGCCGATCGGCGGGTTAACCGTCTACATCTGTTCGTCTTCCTCTCCGCCTCTCCTTCTCCACTTACCCACTCAACAGTCGGGAACCCCGCATATGTCTCTGACGAATCCAAAGAACTCACTCTCCGTGTACACGACGAATGTATGTACCCCTCCCCCTCTCCCCTCCACTTCCCCCATATCGTAACCCACACACAGGCAACGGTTCCGACGTCTTCGGGTCCGACATCTGCACCTGCAAACCGTACCTAACCTACGCGATCCTCGAATGTATCCGGTGCGCGCAGCGCTCGGGCGTCGGCGTCGTAGTCTACTTCCGCAAGGAGGGCCGCGCGCTCGGCGAGGTCACGAAGTACCTCGTGTATAACCTGCGCAAGCGTGGCGGGGACAGTGCGGATCGCTACTTCAAGAGTACGGAGATGATCGCGGGTGTGAAGGACATGAGGTTCCAAGCGCTGATGCCGGATGTGCTGCATTGGCTCGGCGTTAAGAAGGTCGATGCGATGGTGTCAATGAGTGATATGTCAGTCATCTTCCCCCCTTTATTTCCATACGGAGTTTTTTAAACGATTTTGAATAGGAAATACGAAGCGATCGTGAAAAGCGGTATACCAATTTTACATCGGTATGATATCCCCGGTACGTCTCTCGTCCCCCTCCCTCCCTTTGAATCCTTTCAAGCTCCAAGACTGACTACGCACGCGCACAGACCACCTTATCCCACCTGACTCGCGCGTCGAGATCGATGCCAAGATCGCCGCAGGGTATTTTTCGAGTGGGAAGCGCGTGACAGAGGAGGACCTGAGTAGGACTGTGGGCAGGGCATGGGAGGAGATGGAGCATTAGTGTTTGGTATTTTGTAGGGGCGGGGTGTGTATTGTTTTCCCCTTTTTCGTGTGTATTTTGAATTGTAAAGTCGGTTCGTCGGGATAAGGACCAAGGTTAGGATGCGAAAGTGTTTGAGGGGGAGCACAGGGCCTAAACACAACCCTTCCACCGTATTGATGCGAAATGTAGGTATGGCAATAGGTAGACTTTTGACTCAATGGAAATTAGTCAATGTTTTGTATTGCAACACTTAAGTTCACAAGTTCTCGGAGCTTTAGTCACACTAAATACACACTTTAAAAGTAGTGTAAATATAAGTTTATTGATTCAATTCAGAGTAGACTTAAGTGTCAGGCTCAAAATTCGGTTCAAAATGATATATTAAATCGAAACCGCAGAAGTCAATCTAGAGCTCCTAGACCTAAGTAATCCACTCGCTGGGGATACCGTGCCGTGGCAATCAGATTGCTTGCCCGTTGTCCCCTAAAACCTCCCTCTTTTATACCCTCTCGTCGTGCCCGGACCGTCGTTCCGTTTGCGTATTTGGTTGTTCCGTTCCGTATGAGATCGCGTCCGATCATTTGATCTCGGAGCGTGATCTTTCGTGCTCCCGTGTCACTCTCTCTCCATGTGGAGCAAGAAATTTGTGATTAAATTGTAATACAGTCGAACCTCTCATAACTGATGGCCCCTCCGTGGAAGCCAAAAAGTATCGGTTTTGAGGGGTTATCAGATACGAGGGAAGTCGTTGTAGGGGTCCTTCTAAGGCTTGTATTACATTATTTATTGACTATATACATATCTTCAATGCATATCTAAGTATTTCTCGTGAAGTACGCATTGAGAGTGGTAGGCCGAAGGGACTGAAATTCCTCAAGGCGCGTTTGGTGCCCAAAGCTTGCAAGAATGCCTTCCAACTGACGTGCATATGGCTGGTCCATGGTAGATACGTACTTGAGAATCGTTGAGGCTGCATTGAGTACTTCCTGGCATGATGGCTTCTCACCAATCACTTCACTGTCATCTGTGGCATGATGGCTTCTCACCAATCACTTCACTGTCATCTGTGGCATCACCACCCTTCTCTTCTCCATTCTGTTCTGCCTTGCAATGTTGGACCACTGCTGAAAAAATATCCCTCTCGATTTCCGCTTCCTCAGTTCCCTCCGCATACATCTTGTTCTCATTGACAGGGTTGAGTAGTTCATCAATATCCATCCGGTTCTTGCATTGAAGGACCCCACGCTCCTCAAGATGAGATAATGCTTTTTCAACCTCGATGTCTACAGTGTCATTGGTATCCATGGGTTCAGTATTAAGAAGGAAAGACACAGGGACAGATGGGACAGAAGCAGGACCATTGGCAGTTGGATTAAGGAGTTCTTTGGGTAGAATACCAGTCTTCTTCCAACAGTTCCAAATAGTAGTTGTGTCGACCTCCCTCCATGCAGTGTCTGCCATCTGTAAGGCCTCGAGAATATCAAGATCATAGATTTCAGCAGGAGGGATATCACTATCATAGCGATCAATGGCGCGATTCACGAAGTGGGCACGATAATGAGCCTTAAAGCACTGAATAATGCCTGCATCAGCTGGCTGGATGTGAGCCGTAAGATTAGGTTTGAAGTTTTCAACAGTGATGTTTGTGAGATCGTCGGGAGGGATATGAGCACTGAAATTGTCTTGTAACAAAAGAATATGGCGTCCCTCATGCAGTAACTTGGCATCCCAATCACGTAACCATTCTTGATACAGGACTGTTGTCATCCAGGCCTTCACATTGCTCCGCCAGTAAAACCTGAGTTGAGCTCTACTCTTTCTTTGAAAAGCCTGTGGACACTGAGCTTTCCCAATGATCACTGGTACAAGTTTCTCTGTGCCCATTGCATTCATTGTGAATGCAAAAGTCAACCGTTTCTTGTCTCCTTTGACACCCGACTTCTGTTTTGTTGTAAGGCCACAATTGGGTGGCATTCTGCATTGAATATTAGTTCTTTATTCATCATAAACTTGCAAGACACTTACGCCCAGAACAGCCCAGTCTCATCCATGTTGAAAATGTCCTTCAGTTGAAATCCATGTTTAGCAATCAGCTCCTGAAGACATTTACATTCGGCTTCAACATCTTGGGGATCTGCAGAACCAGCCTCTCTATGACGCTTGAAGCTTCTGAGACCATATTGCTTCTTAAAGCAATCCAGCCATCCACTACTGCACTCTATCCTCTCATTGGTTGGAACTCCAGCAAGATCAGCAAAGCGATTCCATTTGGCTCTGAGTACGTCCCCAGAAAGGTCGATCCCATCACACATTGCCTTGTAAACCCACAATTTCAGCATCTTGTTGACCTCTGGATTCTCAGTCAGCTTTTCCTGCTTTGCATTCCCTAGTTGACCCCTTGTCAAAGCTTCAGCATATCGTTTCTGAAGCTCATTCTCCATTTTCAGCCAATCTGAAATTTGCGGTTGCATGAGCTTCAGGTTGGGATACTTTTCATTCCAATAAGCTGCTGTTTTGCTTTGGCTTGACTTGTTTTTATGATGCCAGTCCAAGATTTTGGTCTTCTGCTTCAACGTTGCATTCTCCTTTTTTGTGAAAACAGGTTTCTTCTCCTTCTTCTCTGCCTGTGGCTTGAGATTGCAGTTCTCAGGTCCTGTCAAGCTTCCATCAAGGTCTTGGATTAAAATCTTTCAGCAATGACAAACTTACAATGCTTCCTTTTCAAGTCAACAGTTGCTTTCAAACTCCCTCCAAGCTCTTTCAATCGCTCAACAATCCTTGTTTGCCATGAATTCAATTGAGCCAACCCATGTTTGTAGTCAGAAGCATTTTTGAGAAGCTCCACAACTCCTTCTTTGTCAACCAGGTTCCCATCATGGTCCAACCACGTCTCATCAGCATCCAAAAGCTGTTCCTTCCTCAAGAGTCATGCAAGAAGATCCTGTCTACATGGCTCTATCTCTGATTTGAGTCATGAGATGCCTGCTTTGATGGTCTCAAGAGGATTCTTTGGCATTGCAGTGATAGAGAGGTGGAAAATGGGGTACAAAAACTTGTTCATAAAACTGTATCTACATCATTCACATATTTTTTTGGCAATACAAGCGAGTCCTGCATCAATATGCTCGTATGTAAGTCTCAGAGTACAATTTATCAATGGTAAATCTATACTTTTGGGGCAAATTATTGGTTATGGACCCCCTCTGGGACCCATCAGTTATCATGTATCGGAGGTTTGTTGAATTTCCCTGCAAACCAAGTTGGTGGATGCCCAAAACCCATCGGTTTGAAGGGGTTATCAGATTTGAGAGTCATCGGTTATGAGAGGTTCAACTGTATCTAGCTAGCCTAGTACACTCATGCAGTAATGGGAGTTGTGTTCTGTCGAGAATGCTACACAAATAGGGGGTTTTGCGGCACCCTTGAAAAGATACCCAAAGGTGTCGTGAAACATGAGTATAATAAACTAGAAATTACTCAGTTAACCCATTATTATAGGAATGGGTGGGTGGGCAAGATTTATCTATGTACCCCAACCAGATGGTGGTTTCAGTACAAGTCAGTGCAAGCAACGCATGACTGTGACGCAGGCCCAAAACACGTCTGCATTCCTTCCATTTCTCGGGGGCACAATGGAGTAGTGGTCTCCATCATGCGTCTGCCATTGCACCCTAGCAGACACCAACAAGGGGGATTATGAGTTTGTACCATGAACAACCATTCAAACCCCAGGGTTGCAAAAATCACACCGTTCCCTTATTGGCACATCTTCAAGTTTCTCCACTACCAATGATCCGTGCCCTTATCTCATGATCATGGATTTCCCCCAAAACTCTCGACATTGATCTTTGTCAGCTGGCATGCATCCCACACAAACACCATCAGCATATTTCATCAAGACAAGTGGTATCCCGCCTCCGTACACGATTGGCTCCTGTGATGGGGACCTCGCCCACCCCCAATTTCCAGGTCCCATGGCCAGGGACCTCATCCACCCCTGGTTATTCAGAAAGAGCTGGCCCCAGCTCTGAATCACTGCACCATGGACATGTCCTGGAGTAAGTCTCGGCCAGGACAGAAGAAAAATGGACAGAAGTGAGGAGAAGACTCGTGACAACAAAATTCAGCTGGATCTGATTCATTCCGCACACATCGACCAATCATCCATTCCAACAAACACCGATGTTGGCATAGCAGGAATCACGCACCACGGAAGGTCACAGACACTCCGTGTCCGCACAGGACAACAGTAACATCACTGGTCACAAATTTACCCTACCTTGAACCCGTACTAACCCTAACCTTACCTTTGATCTACTATTGAGCCATATTGCGATGCGAACCCGCTACTATACATGCTGACCACAATCAATACAAGAAAAGTTCTACTTCACAAAAATACATATATTGATACACAACAAACGCTGCTCCCTGTACATGGTACTATACATCTGGCCTATTGGCCCACCTCTTAGCTCAGCATTGTAGCTTGCCGGCGTTAAATAGAAATCATCATCATCATCATCCTTTTTTTTTTTTTTTTTTTTTTTTTTTGGAGGAGCGTTACCTTTTAAAGTATCAATCAACAACTAATAACATTGCCCTTTTGGGGTTAGTTTATCATGCCCGCTAGTGTGTAGAATCACGTCTACTTGGTGTCCACCCTGAGGAAATGCATTACGCACACCCTGGTATGGGTAGTGTGGGACTCTGCACTATCCATTTGGGGGGAGTGGTCTCCCTGCAAATTCTGGGTCACGTATACCCACTAAAACCTCAGCTCGCCTAGGCCACTCTTTCGGCAAGTTACCTTTGTTCTCTAGCAGGTTCTTCCACATCTCTCTAACTAAACTTGCGCTTATCTTGTTCTTCTTATATCTTACTTTTAACGCTATTAGGCAGTCAAGCTGTAGTCTTGATCTTACTCTTCTGGTGAAGTTCCTGCTTATTGTTTCCTCTGTCAGTTGGTTTACACTTCCTTCCCCTATCACCCTTTTGCAACATATTGCCCAGATGGTGGTAGCGGCTTCCGCTATGAGTAGCCTGTATAGTCTTGATTTCCCCCTTGCTACCTTCCCATTTTGGGACTTCCATCGTATTGCCCCGCACCCAAGTATGTCTCCTATGCCTGGTTTTCTCCAACGTTCTTTATTCATTGTCCACCAGCCTTCTACCATTTTCCATATTGTTTCTTGCCCCGGGGCTTTGCAACTCAACAGTATATGTTCTATGGAGTCTTTGCACTCGCAAATTGTACATCTTGCCCTCTCCTCATATCCTGGGATTTTACTCCAGTACTTCCCCACTCTGTATACACCATGCATATTCTTCCATAGGAATTCCCTTGCTGTTCTCATGAAGTTAGCCTGGTGAATTAAGGTCCATATATTTTCATTGGTGATGTTCGCTCCTGTTGCCGCTCCTATGGCTTGTTTGGCTTTTGTTAGGTTCTTCCTAGTGGAGCGGCGTTTTGTATTCGCACTTGATTTCCTTTGACGTTGATGTGCCCAAAATTTAGCTAGATGCTGTCTTAGTAAGCTGCACTTAGCCTTGTTTCGCATTGGGCTTGCGAAGTGTGAGGGAGTCCCGGGCAGGTCCCAGTTACTCAATCCTAAAGTGTGGTGTGAGGCGGCAAGGATGTTGCCGTCGAGTGACGGCAGGCGGTAAGAGGTCAAGAAGTACAAGAAATGATGCGTAGTAAGCTTACAAAGCTTCGAATCTTTACTGTTGGCACCAAGAGCTGGCAAGCGTTGGCACTAACGACGAAGGTGTACTCGTATAGTACTGTTCAAGACGTGGAACAAAGGCCGCACAGAGAACCTTTGTCGGAGATGGAGAAGGGCAGAGTCGCTAATTGCTTAGCGCCTCGAGCGAGCTCTTAGAGATCTGGACTATGGCGTGAAGGTGCTGGGTGCAATTCGATG
>JAGGAT010001168.1:0-10905 GCA_017657195.1 Termitomyces sp. T70a | reverse complement strand
TGTGTTCCATCAGCAATGAAGTAGGTTGCCAATGGTAGATCATTGATATCCACCTTATTGGATTCCTGCTTTACTGCTGATAAGTTGTGGGTGGTGGCCTTAGGAATATTGGGTTCCTTAGGCCTAGGAGGCTTTGGCACCAGCTTCTGGACCATGGCCTCCCTTAAACCAGGAGTGACATCCAACAGCTCTCTGGTTGAGATTGGCACAGGTGCCTCCCACAGCTTTTCAATCATCCTATCCAACTCCTTGTTTGTCTCTTGAAGAGCACTCTTCCCAGTGGCCTGCACTGGTACTATGTGATCCTCATTGAGAGCTGGCACCTTTTCAAAAGGTAAGTCCAGTTTTGGTGCTGCTTTGGGAGGTATCCTCAAAGTCAGCTTTTCTTTCCAGGGTTTTCCACAGATCTCTCAGGTAGTGAGGGTACTCCTAGTTGTAATGTTTCCTTCCCCACTGTCTTCATTGAGCCCTCTAAAAATCCTTAGAGTTGTGCTGTTGCACTTCACCAGGGTTTGTTCTTTTTCTTGTATTAATCAACACATTGATCAGTTCAGCCATTTTGTTGAAGCCTTTTTTAAGCTCCCCCAGCCTATCTGACTCTCCATGCTTAACATGGTCTAACATATTATCCCTTGAATCTCTAGCAGCATTGACATAGGTAGAGTAAATGGGAGTCTCTGGATCTTCATTTGTTGACCACCCAAAATACATGCCAGCCTGTATATCATGCAGTTTTGCTAGTTTGTGATGAGGTGAAATGCTGGCAGGTTCCCTAGGTAGAGGGGCCCTGTTTGGCATCCTAGCTCTTTCTTTTACTAAGATAATCCAGCCTCTCTGGACATCCGCTGGTATCACCTCACATTCAGCAATTCTGTGGCCTTGTCCCCAGCAATAAAAGCAATAGAGGCTACCCCCTTAAGTTGCAGGTGGAATGGTGTTGAGTCCCTCTACTTGACCTCTATTATGACCACTAGTTGACAAGCGGCTGTTTCACATTTTTAGCTGGCCAGCCTGGATGGCTTGCATAGCATTTTAAATGCTGCCTACTTGTTTCTCCATAGTGACAATGGTGTCTTGTAGATGAGCCATCTTTTCCTCTGACTCCTCATTTTTTACTAGTCTTTGAGCACCCTCTGCTCTCTCTTCTTGCCTTTCTCTAGAGCTTCTTCCAAAAGCACCATCAATAAGGGTAGCTACAACAGCCATTACTTCAGACAACTCATATTTGTTGTCCTTATGCCTGTTTCTAGCTGGTTCCTTGTAATGACCATACTTTGCAAGTAACCTCTCCTCTATTATTTCTGCAAATGCTGGTGTAAAACACCCCATAAGCTTGTCTACAAGAGACCCATTGCCCATAACATCTGCCAACTTCTTGGCCTCAGCCCTAAACTTCCTAAGAAGTGAATGGATTTCTCCTGTGTCACTCCTACTCAGCCTGGCATGCTCTTTGCAAATCCCAATCCAGGCTAGCGACACTGCCTGTATCATCAACTGCCTCAGGGTAGGATTCTTTGATTTCTTTGATAAAATCTTTCCAAGAGCTTCCTTCCCCATAAAAGTCAAAACCTAGCCGCTCTTGTTCAGTTTGAGCATTCACATACTCTAAAATCCTTCTCTTCCTTTCCTTGTTATTGGTGACTCCAGCATGGTCAAACAGAGTCTCCATTCTTTGGACAAACTAGCAAACCTCAGCAAGTTCACTGTGTCTAAATTTTGGAGCATCTCTGCTATCTGCAAGTGGCATTTTATAACATTATGGTTGCTCTATTATCTCAGTCAATTTAATTGATTTGAGGTTCAGGGGCAATGGTGTTTGTGAACTAGTTGTTCTTTTCTCAGCATGAAGTTTTCATTGCCTGAGTACAAGTTCAGGATTGGGTAGACTGCATGCTAAGTATTTACTAGTAGCCCTAGTTTCCCTCCTTACTGTTGCAGAGGTTTTTGCCTTTGGTGTTTTATCCTCAGGCATCCTAGGCCAAAACCCAGGAGGTGCAAAACTAATGTTTCTTTTTGGGATGAACTCCAAAAATAGAAGTCTAAAAGTGTTTGTTTTGTGTAGCTAAAGCCCTTCACGGTGGGCTCCAGATAATGCAAAATGGGGTATTTAGATTGGTAAAACAGACTTGAAATGAAATCCAATTCTATTCTTTTGAATCCAAAGTACTCAATTTACTAGTTACAAGGGCAAAAGTTACACTTAATGCACACTCAGTAAATGTAGCGTAGGTTTTAGTTTTATTGATTTATTTAAGAGCTTGCTAACTTGCACACTCAAAAAGGGTTGAAACAGTATAAATACTATAAACCCCAAGTCTATTCAAAGCTCCTAAGCCTAAGATGTCCGCTCCCTGAATTGCTTGCCCAAGTCCCTATTTTCCTTTTCTTTTTATATCCATTGTGCTGCGCATGGATTAGTCATTGCCTGTGCATGATTATCTGGTTATATTGTGCCCAGTGTGTCTGTCATATGCTTGGTGTGGTCTTGACACATCTGTTTTTTATGGATTGATCACTGATAGTGATCCATGATTGCTTACTTTGGCATTGCACAGCCACCACTTTGGCTAAATGCTACCCATTGGGTCTTGATGTGACTGGCTGGCTGACTTTACTGAAAAATGTTTAGTGCTTAGTTTTTGGTGTTTGAGGTAGGTCCTGTCTACAGGTTTTGACATTTCTCTTTGTGGCTTGCAGTTTTCAGCCAATTTCAAAGGTTTTTATTGGACTTGGTTCTATCCTCGCCTGTCTCATATTTGAAACAGGTGTATCAATAGGCTCTTCCAGCTGATGTACAAGGGGTTACCTCAGTTGTGCTACTCCCAGAGTCCCAGAGGGTCCATGCCTCATATCTGCCTACTACTATATATGTAGCCAAATACTTTTTGTTCTCATGCCTGATTTTTGGGCATGACAGCTTGGGTGATGCCTTGCAAAGATTCAACTTGTACACCTTCATTTGTCCTGCACCCAGCTGCATACTATCCTCATCTTCAGGGTAGTCAGTCAATGAAGCACTAATATCATCTGTGAATGTGAGCTCCTGACCCTCATCCTCAGCAAGTGCCATAAGGAAATCAGATTCTGATGAGCTTGCATAAAACTTATTATCATAGACTTCTATGTCAATGTACTTATTGCTGTTGATCATTACCATCTCAACTTCATCCAAAAGGTGTCCTTTCTTTGCAGGGTGGACAGACACTAGCCTCATCATCCCTGGACTCAGATTCTGCATCCACCTTGTATGTAGACTCAGCTGCCACTGTGTGTATGGCATCTACAAATGCCTTAGGCCTGTTACTTTCCTGCTCCTTTGTGGTATAATTAGTCATGAAATGACTCTCCTCCTTACATGCATAGCATATTATATCACTTTTATCTGCTGATCCTGTTGAGTCTGGCTTTCTATCTTTATGCAGCTCCAAGTTAACCACACCCTTGACTGTTATTGGGCTGTAAATGATCATTTCACCCCTTTATCTTGTGCCTGACCACAAACCTAGAGTTGTGGTGATTTTCCAATTCAGCCTTCCTGAACAGGAAGGTGCCCAGCATCGTTGTGTTGCTGTAATCTGATGGCTGTGCAACCACCTTTGGTCACAAACTGTGCTGCTCAAAATGATGGGCCATCTTCAGAAATTGTTCATAACATATGGCATGCACTACAAATTCTTATACTTCATTAATCTCAGGTGACACTCCATTATCATGAATTAGTACTCATTGCATTTCTGCTGGTATGCCCTTTAAGAAGGTCTCACATACCATGCAGGTATCTAGGTATATGGCCATGTTTTGAACATGGTTTACCAATGTATTGTAGAATCTCTGTATATCAAGTGCTTTGGTGTAAATGGCTGAGTAAAATGCTTCCTGTGCATCCTGCATTGTAAATGCACTTATAAAGCAGTTGTATGATTCAAGAATAACATCTCTAACTGTCCAGTGCTGTTGAGCCCTGTTAAAATGCAAGGCAGGGTGTTAGGACCACCTCTTTGCTGGTCCATCCAAAAATTTGAGTAGTATAAAAAAACTCTTCTTATCCATACGGTCTCTGCTGTATAGACATGCTACCAAGTAGTAGCATACAATCATCATCCAATTCTTGAAGTTGCTGAACTTGATCCTACCTTTGTGAGATTGGATATGTTTTGGGTCTGCCTTCCTCAGTTTGATACCTTCTTACAACTGCAGTGCAATCCCAACTGCATCATCAATAATGCTCACCAATTAGAAATGCATAATGTTGGTATAGGCATGGCCTTGTTTATATCCAGTGTTTTATTTTGCCCCTCAGGTGAGACAAATGTTGAGAATGCCTGCACTGTCTAGGGCACTGATGCTACTGGGCTTTGGACTGGCAGATGCAGATGTGCATCTCTACTTCTACCCATTCTGGTTTCTTATGTGTTATGGCCTTGCCCACTCACATTACTCCATCCTGTGGGTGCTGATCATTCCAATTTTGCTCCACAAACACATATCTCATTTCATTGATGGGCTGCAGTCCATCAAATATCATTTTCTGATCATCAATTTGTGAGTAACTCTGCCTGCATGAGTCCTGGTTTTGCATTCTCTGAAATGCAATGCAACTTTGGAACATGGCTGCAAGCAGTACCCTAGCAGGCACCACTACCTCATCTAATGCTAGTTTCACCTAGGAAGACATCACCTCCTCAGGTATGGTCTCCAACTGCACCTGTGTAGCTGGCCCAGATGTCATGGTCTCTGCCAATAATGCTGCAACAGTGCAGTACCCCATAAACCACTAGTAGCACTGGCCAGCTGCTACATGTGCCTGATACTGTTCTATTGTCTTCCCTACCTGTTGGGGGGCAAATATGTTGCTGAAGGTGTCTTCAATGTGAATGTGCATGCTGTTGATGCATGTCTGTAGATTATATAACAACAACATCTTGTACTTTCACTACTTAGCTAGTCAAATCTGATATTGCAGTCTGATTCAGCTATGGCATGATAACACAAGATTGTTCTATCTGTAGCCAATGGCTACAGTCTGACTCAGCCCTAGCAGACAAGGTAGACAAGAATTGGATGGAAGTAGAGGCTCCATAATGGGCTGTACTTATTGTCTGTGTCCAGACCAAGGCCTCTTTGAGGCCTCTACTTGATTGCCACCATACTCCTACAGAGGCCTCTTAACAGCCTCTGCTTGTTCCCACACCTGCAGTTGAGGCCTTTATATGGCTTACCTGTTCCTGTTCCATGACTGGTTCAGACTTTGACTCAACCACTATCACTTTGCCAGCCAGGGATGTATACCCATAGGATTGTTGCTCATGCACACTCCATGATATGTTATCAGGTGGGAGGGACACTTTATCCTGCCCTTATAGTTAGCTCTTTTTTATTACAATGCCTTCTGGCATCTCCAGTCTATTACAGGCAAAGTTTAATGCAACCTATGATAGTCTCATGGGGAGTAATGTAACAGCCATGGTTGTTACACTACACCCTCTTTCAGTATTTAATATTACATAATCTACAATACCATATTTAGTTTGAAGTCACACCTATGTGACCTCAATAGTCCTTTTCACATCACTATAGCCAGAATCAATAAATAGATTCTGACTTACAGTGTGTGCATGAAAGGCCCTGTAACAACTATTACAAGTTTTTTGAGCCTTTTTAACTTTGCAGGTTTATCCCAATTTTAGTCAGAAATAAAGAGTAAGTTTCATGTGGGAATATTGACAGAGTCATGTGACCATGCTTGATTATATTTGGGAGTGGTTCAAGTTGAACCACATCTTGACCTATAATCACCATCATGAAAGCTACCTTCTCCTGCACAATGCTCTACTGTTGATTCTCTCCTTACTCAAGAGTATTCTCTGCATCAGATTGAGGCTAAAACTGGTCTAGGGAAGTCTACTATTGGGAGGATTAGTAGAGAGTTGGAGGTGGACAAGGAAAACCATCCTGGAGGCAGTCCTGCTAAGCTTAATCCAAATGATAGAAAAGCTATTGTTTGACAAATCTCAACTGGGATACTTGATATAGCTGTTCAGGCCACCAATTTTATCAACAACATTATTTCAAACCCTGTCTCTCCTTAGACTGTCTGGAATGTGCTGAAGGAGGAGGGTATCAGTCTGCTACAAAGAGGAAAGTTCCTATGCTCAAAGCTTGAATGGGCTCAAGAGCACTCTTGGTGTTGTTTGGACAGATGAGACAAAGATTAACAGGATTGGGTCAGATAGGAAGCAGTATGTGTGAAAGCTATGAGGAGAAGGCATTTCAGACTGAACAACTCCACCTACTGTTGGTATGGGGCTGTATGGGTTGGAATGGGATAGCAAAGCTAGTGGAGGTGGTGGAGATCATAAATGCAGAGTAGTACTGTGAGATTTTGGATGATGGAGCAAAGGAGAGCTTTAAGAAGTTGGAGATGTGGGACTACCTCAAGGAGCAGCTTAGGCAGTATGCAACACCTCCTCATGCTGTGCATGAATTGTGGGAGAGGATTGCAAAGGAGTGGGATAGGGTCCCTAACCCTGGCCTACATGCAATTTCTAGCTATGATGCCATAGTATTTTACATGATTTAACCAGAATTTTAGGTACTTCCAATCCTTCATGCCAATGTCATCTTTCAAAAAGTATAAAACATTGCCATAGTACCATCTTTTTTACAGATGTTATTTAAGCAAAAAGCTTTGTATAATCAGCTAAATTGATAGTTGAAAAAAACTGTGGGAACATTGGGGCAATGAGCAGTGCTGTTGACTGTTGTGATAAACAGCTGTTGCCAGTGGCAGGATGGTGATAGATGGGATGGTTAATTGCTTTGATAGACAATACATAAGAAGGGCCAGACAATGCCAATGATAGGTTACATCAACTCATACACATGCTCAGCACCAGTCACAATGACTCTGAGCACTTCAATTTTCCTGTGTAAAAGGTGCTCACTAGTCAACCTTTATTGCCAGTGAGTGAGGTTTATCACATCCAGGCTTGTAAATCTGGCTAGCCAGGGGCATATGGCAGTCTTACAAATTGGCACATGACTGATGTCAAGGTGATAATTGACAGTATGGTCAAATAGAAGTGACAGTTGTAAGAACTTGTAAATTGCAAGGTGGTGCATCAGTAGCTCCTGAGAATGGAATGAACTAAGTGAAAGGAACTCCTACAACTACTGACTACCAAAATGGGGAGTGTTCATGTGTACTATGACATCACTATTATGATTTATTTTCAATTGTGGTGGCTGAGTAATCTATTCTAGCAGTTGGGCTCTTTGTGGTAGACTATGAGGAAAGGGCATGTGTTATGACTGCTTTGGTAAGTATCCGCACCTTGAGAACAGGTCCAGATCACTGATCACTGCTTCACAGATCACACAAGCAGAGTATGCCATCAAAGAAGCAATGAGAACTTTTCAATAACAACTGACCAACACCATCATGAATCTAATCACAACACTAGGTATTGATATGGCAGTCTCAAACTTGAGACTGGCCAGAGGATAAAAATGTCAATATATTATTGGTGTTATTTTAAAAACAAGTAACACAAATAGCACGGCTGAAAACTGTAGGCCATAAAAGCATTGAAAACGGTAGACGAAAAGACATACCTCATAAAAAAATCACTAAAGCCATGTAACGAAAGCCGCACTCAGAAGGCAGCGGCAAAAGAAAAGACCATGCCGACCAAGTCGCAATTATCTGATCAGTGGCAGTGCAAGGATCTGATGGGATCTCGGGCTAACTCCGACCCATCAGACCCGGCATCAAGCCATGTCGTCACTCATCGCACACCCACCACACCTCACACGCAACACCCTGTCGGCACCCATGGCTACCCCAGGAAACTGCAAAACAAACACAAATGCAATTGGGCAACCATGGAGAGTGGAAAGAAGGTGAGAGCGGGAGCAAGGAAGTGGAGGAGAAAACGGCAAAAGGATTAGCCATAAAAAGAGGAAAATTGAGCATGGCCAAAGAAAATAACCTATGCCAAGGACCAGGAAGCCCTGTTGCCAGTGCCCAGGCTCAGTAATGCGTTGATACCAATGCCGAATCATGCCAACGAGGCATGGTCTGTGTGTGAAGGAAGGGTATAAAAGGGAGAGGAAAACGGGGACTCAGGCAAGCAATTACCTTGCCACGGCTCGGAGTCCCCAGGGAGCGGACGTCTTAGGCCAACGCAGTAGTAGTAGCTTCGGCTTTAATTTTACAATTTTAATAGCCATTTTTGAAGTGTGAACCTAGTTTGCATTTTTAAAAACAAATCAATAAAAATTTACAACTACACAATTACAAGTGTGCGCGCGTGTAAACTGAGCCCCACAAACTTGTGAAAAGTAAAGACTGATATTTTGCAAAGTCCCGTTCAATTTCATTTGAACTACTTTAATAAATAAGATTTACATTTCGCATCAGTATTAGACTCCATTGACTTTCTATCTGAGCTCGGAAGCACCAACACAGGCGACAGACAATCCACAGTGTCGATGTCCATTGACTACTTTGTAATGATTATACGACGTGTTTTATCAAAGAAATTTGGGAAATCTAGAGGTTTCAAGAATGAAAATTGTACGGTTGTCCTTGATTATGATGCGTCCAATGTCCTCGATCAAAACAGGTGGATCGATAGATACCATGCGCAAGAACGATTGAAGATCCGGAGAAACGTTGAGTTGATGTGCAGTGACAACGTCTCGATGTAGATGATATGTAGTGCCGATTTTGACTAGGACCGAATCATGTTTCTCTACAAGCGCCTTGTGTGTTCCAGCCGTATACAGACAATATTCGTGAGGAACATCCATATATCGCGCAAGGTGCGGTGGATGCTCAACGTTGTGAGGAATCACTAGATGGTAAATGATCTGTTTGGAAGTCAAAACAAGAATAAAGGCGTCATTGTCCTGAATCGATTGAAGATGTTCAAATACATAATTCCCAAAACCGTCGAATGATGCCCATCGTGGTTCTGACGGAGTCTGGGGTATTACGGGGTCGATGGGTTGATCTTCGGTCATTGTGCCTATATCGTATACGAAGAGATTGTAGGCAGAGACAAAGGCCAGCCGGCTTCCTGCAAGCAGCAATACATACTTCTACATCGCGTATGTGAATACTTGTGTACACTATAGGAAAGGAACCTCACGTACCGGATACTTAGAGTCTGGATCGTTAGGAAAAATTACCGTTCTACGATGCACAGAGGCCGTAGAGGACCTCCAGTCAAAAATTTCAATGTACGATCGAAACCAATACGTATACATAAGCCTGGCGAGTAGATTACCAGAAAGACTGATGGATAATACACTGGTACGGGGCTCAGTCGCTGGAAAAGAATGTAAAAGATGTGCTTCCAGGCATGCAGACGACCCATGTCCACGCATGTTGACAGACCAGATCATAAGATCAGAAGAACCAATTAGAGGCTGTGCTACAGCGTTGATCCGTATTCGAATCAATATCACTGGTGGTACGCATCAAACTGCAATGCAACTGACCATAGTATTCAGAAGGATACGTGACCATGAAGAACTTTGACGTTGGATGTGTGTGATCAATGTCAACGGCTACGCGATATAAAAATTGGCCGTTGGGGTCATCACGCGGTGGCATTAATAACTTGCTCCGCATTTGGGGATCTTCAAGGTCATGGCACAACACTGAACCGTTGTCCATCGTGGTAAGAAGCCAGCGTCCACCTGGGACCAAAGTATACGTAAGTTCAGCGTCAAAAGAGATCATGCGCTCATGAACCGGATGGCTTTTGGATTGCCACTCCCAATCGGCACTCCTTCGTTGCAACACCCAGGACTCCAGTTCCATAGGCGAATACATGTCAAGACTTTCTTCCGCTGCCATCCTAAATCTTTTCTCGTCCAAATAACTTCGATACTGGTTCGACCACACTTCCGGTGTTCGCGAAATGTCGTTTAGTCGTTTGCAAACCTACAGACATCGATCTATTTCTTGGTTTTGCAATGAAAGTCCATGATCCCACCTGCCTCATAGTAAGAAGGTCACGCCAATGGACATGCTTCAGGATCTCGGTCAGAATTTCCGAAGGTAGGCCACTGAACCTGAACGTATGTTGGGATTCCTTGGTTTTATTAGCAACAAAAAGCTTCCAAGCAAACAAAAACATGACAAACTTTGCTTCTCCACGACCAAGCCCTTACCAGTGAGGAGGGAATCCACTGGTCAATCCCTAACAGTCGGGTGTCGAAACGCCAACTACCAAGAAAACGAGAGGATATGTCCTTTCGGAGACTCAGAGGGTCAAATATAGGTAAATAACAGATGCGGCCTCACTGTTTCTAATATATCTAAGCTGTTGTTATCCTCCATACGCAAACAGAGAGACTCGATGTAAGGAGCTGAGTTCAAAATACAGTTTGTCACAAATTGTAACGTTCGCTTGAGGACCACGGAAAATGTCATGTGACGACAGTGACGAATTATCGACACTGCTGGCACCAGGACCTGTTTCCATCAGAAAAAGTGACAAAGAAGTGTGTCATGCCATTTCTTTGGCAACTTTTTACATTAGAAAAAGGCATCTTCCATTGTCTCAAACCTTTTTCTCTTGGAAATATGTATATTGGAAATGGCATAACACACTTCTTTGTCACTTTTTCTCATGGAAACAGGTTCTGGGCCATCAGTGTCCTTTTCTCTTGGAAATATGTATATTGGAAATGGCATAACACACTTCTTTGTCACTTTTTCTCATGGAAACAGGTTCTGGTGCCAGCAGTGGGATCAGAATGCACTGCTGGCAGCAGAATCTGTTTCCTCTAGAAAAATAGACAAGGAAAGCTGTCATGCTACTTCTATGTTGTTTTTCCCTAGAAAATATGTAAGCAATTTCTTGCTGCAAAAGTTAGGAAAATTTATAC
>JAGGAT010001167.1:0-10929 GCA_017657195.1 Termitomyces sp. T70a | reverse complement strand
TGGCGTAAGCGTTCCAGAACAAGACATGTGATATGTCAATGCTCCTCTAATGTTTTGGTGTAAATGAGGATGTCATCAAGGTATACACAGACTACACCTTCCACAATGAGATCTTGGAAGATGTCATTCATCATTGTCTGGAAGGTGGCAGGGCTGTTGGTCAGGCCAAAGAACATTACCAAAGGCTCAAAAAGTCCGCGATTAGTTCGGAATGCTGCCTTCCACTCATCTCCTTCTTTGATGCGCACATTGTTATAGCCCCATTGGACATCTAACTTGGTGAAGTAGTGTGCACCACAAAGGTTGTTGACAAGTTTGGAGATGAGTGGCAAGGGGTAGCAATTCTTCACAGTCATTGCATTCAGAACTCGGTAGTCCTGAACCAGACAAAGCAATCCATCCTTCTTCTTGATAAAGAAGACTGGAGAGGCCATTGGGAACTTTGAGGGGTGTATTTGACCAGAGTCAAGATTCTCCTGCAGGAAAGCATCCAGCTCATCCTGCTCCCAAGGAGCAAGAGGGTAAACCTTGCAGCTAGATAGTTCTGAAGCAGGAGTGAGCTCAATAGCATGATCCCACTTCTTGCACTCAGGGAAAGAGTTGAATGATGCCTTGGAGAAGACATCCTCAAAGTTCTGTAGGTGATAAGGAACTGCATCCTGAAATGGCTTTGGTGCGGAGTTGGCAGCAAATGCCTGGGCCAGACATTGTGAGGTAGTCTGACTGGCCCAAATCTCCTCCATTGTCAGAAGGGGTTGCAGAGTGGTTGCATAAATCCTATCACCTGCCTCAATAGCCTTGTCAGGAGACTCTGGATCTGGAGTGGCAATGAACTCCCCTTCACGTCCCTCTTCCTGCTGAGTTTCACACCACACACCTCTGACATCCTCATAGAGGGCCTCTCTAGGAGGGAATGCCAGGAGTGGGGGATCCAGCAGGTCAAGATCTGCAAAGAGAAGGTATCCAGCTCGGCATGCTTGGATGGCAGCACACTCATGAACTAGTGCTCTGCACTCTTTTTGTGCTTTCTTAGCACAGATGGAGCATTGTCAAGGGCAGTGACTCATGTGCACTTCACCCTTAGCCCAGTCAATCTCAGGATTATGATCCTGAAGCCAAGTGAATCCAAGTATCATATCTTGCTTTCCAAGGCTAGTGACTGCAAAGACAGCATGCTCCACATGAGTGCAATAGCAGAGAACTAGATCTACGACAATGCATGGCTTTGCAGTGTGCCTGCACAGCTTCATGCTGCCCTAGCACTTTTGAGGCCAGGTTGGCCATCTAGAATACCACTTAACTCCTCCTTGTTATCTGAGCATATTGGTGCAAGTTGACTGCCCTGCCAGAGTTACCACTCCTCTAGGTCCCAGGGACATACTCAGGCAACACCTGCCTGGTTGTCTTTGCTGGCTTCTGGCTGCTAGTACAATCTCTGGGTTCTGCTCAACCTTGATTGAATTGCCTATTAAAATCTCAATAGCTGCTATCTGTCTGCTAGCGTCAACTTGAGCTGAGTTTCAAAAGAGTGTCATGACCTGCTTACTCTGGACCTCCTGATGTCACAGATGTCACAACTGTCACATTCCTCCTACTCTGGACCTTGCAACATCATCTCCTGCCTACTCCAGATCCTCTGACATGTCCTGACTCTGTCAGGCAATTCTGACCCCTTTGAACCTTCTCCAAGACCCCCTGCCACCTTTATAGACCACTGTCACATCCTTTAGTGAGTCTGGCCCCATTTGCATCATCTATTAGGCATCTGGACCACTGAAGATTACACTATCTGCATAATCTATTAGGTATACAATTGTTTATCCACTCCACTACTCTCTATAGAGTCCCAGACTTTATTATAGATACCCAGAACTAGCACCAGGAGTATATAAGACTATAGGTAGCTCAGATGTACCTTAGTCTTGATATTGAACAACTGTTACTATGATCTTCTATTTCTTTCATGCTTGCCATTTCTATCTCTCTTCATGCTTGCCTCTGTAAATAGTTGTCTGGCATGCACTACCTTGACTGGCACACACTATATTGACTGGCATGCACTATGCTACTTATCAAAACTCCAGCCTCATCAAAGAATCCCATCTTTGACTTGACCCTCTCCCAACTCCAATTTCTGAACCCCAGAACAAGTTTTTTGACTCCACACTTGCCCATTTTAACTTTCCCACACTCTGGAACACCTCCTGGAGCTACCGACATCTTGAGCACATGTAGTTTGGCACTTGAGTCTGCCTTGTAAGGATGTTGCTTCTTGGAAAAGGTCTCCAGCTCAGCAGAACCTGATAAAGAGAGAGTATTTCTGACCAACTTGCCATTATTTACTTTTTCTTTTCAAACTCAGCTGCACATGTGACCTCAGCATGCACTGCTGGCACCAGAACCTGTTTCTATCAGAAAAAGTAACAAAGAAGTGTGTCCATGTGATCATTACATGTGATTTATATATCATGTGACTTACTTTTATTTTCTGAGTGCTGATGTGCCCAAAATTTAGCTAATTGCTTTCCTAGTAAGTAGCACTTAGCCTTGTTTTGTGTTGGGCTCACGAAGTGCTGAGTGAGTCCTAAGCAGGTCCCAGTTACTTGGTCCTAAAGTGTGGTGTTGAGTAGGAAGGATGTTGCCACCAATAGCAGCAGGCAGTAAGAAGTTGGGGAGCAGTAGATAGAACATAATAAGCTTATGAAGCTTCTAATACTTAGCTGCTAATGCTAAGCACATATGTTGAAGGTGCAAAGTAGCAAGCATTAGCATTGGCAACAAGAGTGTACCTATATAGTACCATTAAGACATAGAGCAAAGAAGGCACTAAGAACTCTTTTAGTGTGGACAAAATAAGGTGAGGTTACTAATTGCTTAGTGCTTCAAGTGGACTTAAAGATATGAACTGTGGGGCAGAAGGTGCTTGGTGCAATTGGATGATCTGATACCAACAAATGGTAAAGTATTTATAGTAAGTGAAGGTGGTGACTTAATGAAAGGTCAGCAACAACTCTAATAGTTGCCACTAATGAAAATGTAAGTAAAGGTCCATTAATAATACTATAAGGAAGGTAAATGCTACTAAGGGAGGGTCATGCAGGTGGCTAGCTAAGGCATGCTGCCAGGTAATGTGCAGGATGTCAGTCTTGTGACAGGGTCATGACAAAGGATGGGTGCTAAATTGTAATGTGGCATGTGGTGGCAGTGACAGCTGTTATTATTAAGTTAAAAAGAGGCATATTTGAAATCAGACTCAAAGAAGAAAGCCTGGCCAATGGTGATCTGCTGGTGGCAGCAGCAACTGCTGGCAGAGTGTGGAAGCAAGATGCAAGGATGGTGGCGTGATGTTCATCAAACATCCCAAGGGGCAGCATGTGCAGGTAGAAGAGGGTGTGATGCATCACATGATCAAAACACATCAAGTTTGGAGCTGGTGGGGGCATGCTTTGTGGAGAAGAGAGCCAGTGAGCCAGTGATGTCCATGACCTACTGTGGAGTGGGCTGGCTGGCATGTGAGTAGCTTTACCATTGCTCATAGATGTCATACTTGGCTGCAAAGATGCAATGTTGCTGAATGGGAGACTTGTCCATAGGGGAGTGCTAGAGCCTTGCCACCTTGGGCTAGTGCTAAATGGTGCATAAAAAGCTTAAAATATGTTGAGCCAAACTAGGGGCTCATCAGCACCTGGCAAGGTGAATCCTTAGACTTGTTCTCTTTGGATTTCTCTTTGCCAGGTGTGTAGTTGTTATTGCTTACTTCTATCACTTATACATATACTAATACACTTTGGATCTCCCTTTGCCAGCTGTGTGACTGAGCCATAGCTTCCAAAGATTGCCCTTACACATTGGGAGTAACACTAAAACTGTCCAAATGAAGCTGTGCAAAGCAGATAGCTGGCATATACAGATATACTCCAGGACATTGAAGTTCAGTGACTTCAAGAACTGGGCAATGGATGTGTGCTATCATTTGGTCATGTGTTTATACAGCAGTGACCATCTCAAAAGAGATTATATATTTGTTCTCCCAGAGTTCTTGGCTGGAGATGCCAGAAATTAGTTCTGGTGCTTAGTCCTACATGTTAATCAAGTCCAGACTGACTGGACCTTCAAGGATGTACTGACAGAACTGTATAATTGGTTTGTCAACCTGTCCACAATGCAGAATGTGTAGTAAGACTTCCATGCCACCAAGTACACCAAAAAACTTGGTGTTCAAGGGTTCTATGACACTCTAAACAACCATGCTCAGAACATGGTGGTATACCCTAATAGGAACACAATGCTTGAGGCATTCCTTGATAGAATACCAGCAAACATGCACTGCTACTTGATCAGGGAGGACATCCCTAGAGGTAAATGATGTTGGGGAGTTTATAGCATATGCTATCAGATATGAGCAATTGCTCAAGACTACAAACTACTACAAGCAGTGAACAGGACATCAGGGGGCAAGTAAGCATGCCATGCAGCAAATTAGTACATTTCTAGCCAAATGCTTGGAACTAGAAGTGACCGATAATAATTGGGTTGTGGTGCAACAAACTGCAGGCAAGGACAGTGCAAGACTAGGAGCTGAGCAGGCAAAGGAAACCAATTACCTCACCCAACCAAGCATGGATAAAAAGGCAGTGGCTGGTAATCCTAGCCCAGTAGGAATGTATTTTGTGTATAGGCAGCCCAGACATTATGCTCATAATTGCCTAACCAGGCATGGGCCCAAATCCTTGAAACTGGGATATAATTGAAGCGGCTTATACTATGGTGGTGAGGGACTGTGGTAAAGAGGAGAGCAAGAGCTCCAATGGTTCTTAGAATAGCCCCAATGATCTGGATCAGCAGGAGAATGGGTTGGGTGGCATCAGCAAGCCCAATAGCTTGGTCTTCAAAGGGGATGAATATATATTCATTAATATCTTTGACAATGATTACTACAGTTGCAATAGTAACTTGGAGTGTTTGGTGGCCATGACCAAGTAGCTTGCTTAGGCAGGAGAAAAGGAGAACCAAGTTGTGCAGATGAAGCAGGTCACACTGTGCAAGGTTGGAGGAAAGCTCCAATGCTTTGTTATGGCACAAGCTACAAAGAACTGTATGGTGTCTTATGTGGAAGTGAATGGTCACAAAGCCTGGGCATTATGGAACTCTAGGAGCACTACCTTGGATATAACACCCCAGTTTGCACATGTATATAGCATACCCATTCAAGAGTTGGAGGTGCCACTGGCACTGCAGCTGGAAACTGTAGGTAGCTGCACTATGGTGCAGTTTGGGATGACTGTGGCTGTTTGAATGCCTGGCTTGAAGAGCCAGGAGTATGTGGATGTAGCAAATTTTGATTGCTATGATATAATCCTGGGAATGCCCTTTATACAACAGCATAAGGTAGTTCTTAACTTTGAGCAAGAATGGGTTGCTAATCAATGGGAAGCATATTCCTGCAGAGAATCTGGCCTTGGGTAATATGGATGAGCACCTGTGGTACCACCATGCCAGGAAGAAGTGTAGAGACATCTTATGACTGGATCAGCTCTAAAGGCCAGGTGGCAGTGAAATAGTAGTTGAGCAGACAAGGTCACAGGTAAGTTCAGCAGGGAAGAAGGAGCAGTATGCAAGCATACAAGGTTTTCTTGAGATGAAAAGGGCTGGGGCTAATCACCTGGCACATGGGATGCAATGTGTTGCCACAATGTCAAAAGTTGAGCTAGAAGACTTGGCTGACCTGGAAGGAGCAGGTGCTTACTCTGACAAGGGCCATAGAGTCCTCTGCAAGCAGCCAGTGCCATGCCCAAAGTGCAGTTGGGCATATGATCCCAGAATGCCCCATGAGTGGAATGACTGGATTGCAGTGGCCAAGGCACATAATGTATCTCAAAGGAGTAGCCCTGGAATTGCATACTGGCAGCCACAGCAGGAGAGATATCAGAGAGATTTTCAATGAAATGTGAGGGGGGAACCCTGATGGCAATGATTGGCAAAGTTGGTAGCCCAATAATGTGGTTGCATGTTTCTAATAATTGCGTGGAGCAGGTATTGGTAGTCAGGAACAGGCATGAGCCATTAACACAGTGCACCAGTCCAGAAAAAGGCATACACTAGCCTGAGCATGCTCTAAAAGAGGTGAAAGACCTCTGGGAGGAAGACATACTGTGGCTGCATATGCAGTGGTAGGAGGAATTTGTGACATGGTCAATAGCACAAAAAGGGAGCTTCTTCCATGGCAAGAGGTCAACTATGAGATCAATTCCATTAATAAGTCTAAGTAGTATAAGTACCACTTGCCCTGCTGCACACAAGCACTCTAAAAGCAGCTGCATGATAAGACAAATTGCTACCTCACTGCCTAGTAGTAGACTCCATGCATGATGGCATAGGCAGCTCCATTGCCGTGCATCCCCAAGAAGGATGGATCACTCTATACAGTGCAACAATAATACAATAAAGGATGTCATGCCCTTGCCAGATCAGGAGGTTATTTGGGAATCTGTGGCAAGAGCAAGATATTATTCAAAGATTGACCTGATAGACACATATGAGCAGATCCACATCTGAACTAGGACTATTTCAAAGACAGTATTTGCATCTATCATAGGGATGTTCACAAGCAATATCATGCAGATAGGGGATTGTAATGCCCCAGCCATTTTTCAGAGGCTGATGACCTCTATCTTCTGCAACATGATTGGGTGGTTTATGCACATCTACCTGGATGATATTTTCATCTTTTTGGACTCAATCGAGGAGCATGAGCAGCACTTCTGAGTTGTATTTGAATAACTATGCAAATTCAAGTTGTACTTGAAGTGGAAGAAATGTGAGCTGTATGCCCACTGTCACGACCTGCACTAAGTCCCAAACCCCGGACGCCCACCAGACCATCCCAACCGCCCTGGGACAACGGGACCCTTGCCAACAACCCAAGGGACACACCCCCATCAAACCCAGCACCCCGGCACACCCCCATCAGCCCCAGCACCCCGGCATAACTCCCATCAACCCCCCATCAAGCCCGGCGCCTGCCTTCACCCCAAAAACCCCCAACCTACCCAACCTACCAACCCGAACACCCACCAATCATCTGGCTTCCCACGCGACCACCCCCGAACGCCCCGCACAATCATCTCCGACGCCATTCAATACCTCGGATACACAGCCCCACGCACTGACCCTGATCATCACCCCTGGGCTAGAAACTTCCCCGAGCCAGTCCCGGACCTCCCTACTTAAACCCGTAGATAGCATTCCACAAGAGTAGTCTTGATATTACCTTTGCCGTTACTTTGTTGTACCTCCGTTTCGTACGAGCCTGTCTGTCTAACTTGTCTGTCAATCTATATCTCTTTTCTCTCCAAGTCTCCCAGTTTTCTCTAAGTCTCTTTCTCTTTCTTCGCCTCAGTCTCCCGGACTTCGTCTCAGTCTCCCGGTTTTTCCTCTCTCACCTCCACACACCCCCCGCACCCCCTCCCTTAGTCCCGGACTTCGCCCGAAACCTTGACCACCCTCCTGCTCAAAACTCCGGTACTCTGCACAACTCCGGAGCACCTCCCAACTGTCTGGACTTCCTCCGGAACTCCTGCTCTCTGCACGGGACTATCCCTTTAGATGTTGAGTCCGCCTAGTAAGGACCCGCTTACAGTTGGAAGCCCCCGTAGTCAGCGGAACCTGACACTGACAAGGTCAACTGCTTGGAGCATATAATAGATGAGCAGGGAATACACCCTGATCAGGACAAACTTGACTGCATTCAAGAGTGGCACACCTAGCAGAACTATGTGGTGCATGAGCTGGAAATGCTGGTGATACTTGAGGTGCTCCTCAAGTGGGAGGATAAATTGATGGGGTATCCCATCCACATCATCACAGACCATAAAGCACTTGAGTTCTTCAAGATGCAGGTGACCTTGTCTCCATGCAGCAGAGGTGGATTGACTATATGTCAAGATATAACTTCAACATCATGTATGTGTCAAGGAAGAGTTGAATAAAGTGGTGGATTGCCTGTTGCAGTACTTTAAGAGTGACACACAGAATGAGGTGCATGAGCCTCATAAGTACATGCAAGCAGACTGCCAGATTAATCCAGATGGTGAGGACCTCCCTCTTCATCAATTCTAGGAGGTCAAGGAGCACATTGTAGAAATATATGCAATGAGAGATGGCCAGGCACACAGACAGAGGTGTGTTGGACAGAGGAGCCTGCTATGGAGCAGGTAGAGCCAAGGCAGATGTTTTTACTATGCTAGTGGAGGTGTTGGGCTAGGTGCCCAATGTGAGGCCAGCGCTGCAAGAAACTGACAAGTTTTGTTGGGGTGTAGTGCAAGAATACAGCAGGGACTCCTTGTTTGCAGAAGTACTGCAGAACCTAGCAGAACACCTGCAGTTCAGGCTTGACATGTCAGAATTGATCTGGATGGACAACTGGCTAGGTGAGCTAGTAGTGTGTGTCCCCAGAAATTGGATTGTTGCTATGGCTGTACTAGACCAGGCCTACAAAGGTGTGGAACACTTCAAGGCAGGGTGTATGCTGGGATATGCCTAGCAATTGTACTGGTGGCTATAGATGGCACAAGATGTTGCCAGCTTTTGCACTATGTGTGAGTTGTGCCAATGGGCTAAGCTGCCCAATCTGCCACTGGCTACTAGGCTGCACTAGCTTCTAGTGCCAGTGAAGCCCTGGGATTCTATTGGAATGGGCTTTGTAGGCCTGTTCCTGAAATCCAAGGGGTTTGGGGTGCAGTGAGTCTAAGCCATGAAAGGGTGAACATAAAATCAAAGCCGTGACACACTTGCACCTCAGTAAATAAAAGGAAGCCCTCAGAAATGGGTATGGCTGAGACTTCCCCAATGGCCAAACTTCCTGTCATGTCAAGGAAGGGATGGTGGATATGCAAGTTATGTAGATGAGAGAGATTGAAGTCTCAGAATTACAGATAACTTGAATGACTAAATTAGAAGTAAGCTAGAAAGTCCAAGTTCTGCATTACCTTATTTTTTGCTGATACTAGCTAGCAGCTGCACATAGTATCAGCAGACAATAAGATAAATCTACAGTTGCCAAATACAAACAAGGAAAAAGTGTTGGTTTGTGGTGCAGTGAGTCTAAGCTGTGAAAAGGTGAACATAAAATCAGAGCTGTGACACGCTCACACCTTAGTACACAAAAGGAAGCCCTCAGAAATGGGTATGGCCAAGACTTGACCTAGGAGCATAGCTCCCCAGCTCAGCTGTCCACCAAAGGCTATGCAAAATATATGGCTATAAGTTATTGTATATAAGAATTACAAGAGATTTCTTTAATCTGAATTTAGACAAAGTATTTGTTGGTGTGCGAATTAAGACTATGAATAGCAGCAAAATTTTCTCATTGGTTATTTCAAATGGAGACAAGAGTTTTAGGCACAATGAGATTGAGTCATCTCCAGTATAGGAGGAAACATAGCAACGACCAACCTCCTAGTTTTATTATGATCTCTGGAGGCACTCCTAAAGATAGAAGTTCCACTGTGCTTCCAATGTGATAACTGTAACCATGTATAGCAAGAAGATGTAATTCCAAAAAAGCTCTGTTTTGCAGAGCAAGAAAGTTATGTTTTGGAGTGAAATCAAAATGTGAGTTTGAGTCTGAATAGGCAAAAAGTGGAGCATGTGTTGGTACCACGTTGATAGCAAGATGTTGCTTAAAAGCTTTTACTGGGCAATAAAAGTCATTTGTTGCCATTAAAATACAATCCGCTTTCTTGAAATGTGTTGTTTTTATTCAAGGAATATGGAAAGTTATAACTTGTTGGTTGTCTACAATGTATCTTGAAAGGTTGCAGTCTTGAGAGAGAATTGGGGTAAATATTTTTCTTTGTTAGTGATAAGAAGTTCACCTAAATGGCAACACTTCCAGAATGCACACAGACCAGCTGCCCAAATAGCTGCATATAACGGATTGTGCTTGTTACAGCACTGGTATAAAGTATTATTACTTTATTGTTATTATTACTTATTTATTATGTAATGGCTATAAAAGTCATGAGGTTATTTATGTAATCTCAAGTAGTCTTTTTTGCACAACCATAGCCAGAATCAATAGATAGGTTCTGACTTACAGTCTCATGCATGAAAGGCTCAGTAACTGCATTACATTTTTTTAAGTCAACCTACATTGACTATCTTTGCTATGGCAAGCAACCAAACTTCCTCAAAAGAAGTTCTTAACTTTACCATCAGTGATTGCACTAAAACGGTTTTGTGCCATTATAGTAGTGTGTGGGCATATCAATGTCCATGGAGAGAGGAGTTTCTGGGCATGATCCTGGAAACTTGGCAAGTGGAGCGCCCCAGAGTATTCCACAGGGATGAGGAAGTGATGCCATGTCATGTTGTGCCATGGGTGTGGGAGGTGGAGGAATGCCAGGAGGCCTTTTCTCTGCTATGCCCACTCGACCATCAGATGATGGTCAACAGTCTGTACAAGGTGGAGAGACTGGAGCAGTCTCTTCTAGTGTGCATCACGTGGTGAGCCAGACCAAGCTACAAGAGAGCTCTGTTGTTGGAACTGTGCAACATCAACACACCTCAACAAGTGTGCAGGGTGCCTATAGGAAATCCTATGTAGAGGAGCCAGTTCCATCGCAAGCTGGCCCATCATCAGGTTTAGGGAGGAGAACAACGTTCTCAGCCTACATTGAGACAGTCCCTGAGGAAGCACCTGATACCTCAGATAGTCTTAATCGGAGAGCTCTCGCATTCTGAAGGGATCATGTAGAGGTTTCCAAAGCCTCTACTAGACAACGGTTAGCTGCCAGAGTGGCTAAACATATTGCAATTCAGCAAAGTTTGGGGGATAATATTATCTCCAATGCCCCTGAAGAGTTCATCAAACTCTACATTGAATTCTTGGAACAAGAGGTGAAAGAATACCTCCAGAGGAAACAGCTT
>JAGGAT010001166.1:0-10929 GCA_017657195.1 Termitomyces sp. T70a | reverse complement strand
GACGCTCCCTGGATATCATTTACCTTCTTTATAGTCTTATTATCGGACCTTTCACTTACATTTCATTAGCGGCAACTATTAGAGTCATTGCTGACCCTTCACTAAGTCGCCGCCATCACTTACTATAAATACCTTACCATTTGTCAGTAGAGACTCATCGAATTGCACCCAGCACCTTCCTGCCCAAAGTCCAGATCTCTAAGAGCTCCCTCGAGGCGCTAAGCAATTAGTGACTCCGCCCTACTCCATCTCTGACAAAGGTTCTCAGTGTGGCCTTTGTTCTACATCTCGAACGGTACCATATGGGTACACCCTCATTGTTGGCGCCAACGCTTGCTGCCTCTTAGCGCCAACAGTAAAGATTAGAAGCTTTGTAAGCTTATTATGTATCATCTACCATCCCTCTTGAACTCTTACTGCCTGCTGTCAATCGACGGCAACATCCCTCTCCACTTTACCTCACACTCTAGGATCGAGTAACTGGGACCTGCCCGGGACTCCCTCAACACTTTGCGAGCCCAACGCAAAACAAGGCTAAGTGCAGCTTACTAGGAAAGCATTTAGCTAAATTTTGGGCGCATCACCGGGACCACTGGTTGCTCCATGGCAGACTTGTCTGCCAATAATTTTACCTTGCGCATTCGCACTTGGTTAGGACAATCTTCTTTTTGATCGTTCCCAGTCCATAATCAGTGAGGGCATAGATCCCCTCACTATTACTGTTACAAGTATAATACTCATTATCATACGTCTCTAATTTGACATATTCATCCTGAGGCGGAGACCCTGGCTCAGATGCATCAGCCTCATCACCAGATTCCTGGTCATGAGCACCATCTGAGCCTGGTTCTTCCTCAGATGTTTCGGATGGTGCCACAGTGTGCGCCGCATGTACATGCCCTTGTGGAGCTGCTCTATGCGGCTCCCAACAGTCCTGAGCGAAGTGGCCCTTCTTGCCACAGTTGTAGCAAGTGGTCAGGATCATCGTATCCTGAGGGGGTTGACCAACAGCATTGGTCGCCCCCTTTGGCCCTGTCTCAGCCACCACCTGTCAAGGTTTCGACAGTGCTTTGTGCCATGGGGCACTACGCCCCAGCCTTGGGGTGATGATTCAATCACCCAAGGTCTTACTGGCGTGTGAGGTCCTCAAGAGACCTCTCACCTTGGTGGCTGATCCTCACTCCGCTTGTGAGGTCCTGCGACAGTACGTCCCATACAGTTCTTGCTGCGCTCCAAATAGTGCACAGCAGTCTTCCAACTGCTCTTGTAGGCTCTAGCCTCGGAAATGAACTCCTCTATGGTGTTCACTTCTGGGGCTAGTCCCCCATCACGTATGAGAGCAACAAGGATATCGGAGGGAATACTCTCCAAAAACTGCTCTTGGATTGTGAATTCATCAGGGAACACAGCCATATTTTGAGCCTGATCCAGCAGGGCATCATAGAAGCCCTGCATGCCTTCTTCAACCATATACCTAACTCTGCGGAATGCATCACGAGCATCCTGCATTGTAGACGGTTGGACAAAGCGATCATACAGACCAAGGACCACATCCTCAAAAGTCCAGTGTGCCTGCACCCGATTTACGTGTATAACGTGGTGCAGGTACCATTTGAGTGCTGATGCACTCAAATAGTCCATAAGAGCAAGAACTTTTTCACGTTCTTGTTCCTCTCCACCTAGCTGAGCCATTGCATAATTTATGCATACACTCATAAGCCAGTCTTCAAGTTCACTGAACTTGGAGGACCCCGTATAAGGAGTAACGACCTTTAGAGATTCAGGTCGTTTACCTTTTACTCCTTCCGGCATTGCTACTCGAACAGCTAAAAGCTGTTCAATAGTTGCCCACAGACAATCGTGCATCGCCTGCCTATGAAACTTGTGCACTTCCTCCACTCCAGGAGTGGCAAACTGCCCACGGTGTTGAGGAAGCATCTCAAACCTCCTTGGCTGCCGCAACTCCATACCCCCTTGAGGGTATGACTGTCTTGCATGGCCAGCATTGACCATCCTTGAATCCATCACCACACTTTCAAAGCGTGTTGGTAAATTCATTGCGGCAGGCGCAGGTTGGGGAGATCCCCTCTGAGCTTCAGAAGCTCTGAGGTGGGCCTCACCTTCCTCCTGCTTTACTGTTGGAGGGAGTTCTGATTGAACTCCACTCACATTGCAGGTGTCCACAGGAATGTTCCTGTGGAACCTCACACCCTGATCTTCTATGAAGGACTGACCATAGTCCTTCAGATCTCCCTGACAGAACTTCTGTAGAACAACATGGTCATTCCACGTCAAGCCCCATCATTGGGTTGTATTGTGCTGTATTGGGGCATGATTGGGATCTGCTGTAAAGGCAGATCCTCCTTCAGTCGATGCAGCTTCATTAGGAACAATTGTTCCTAACGCCGCCCTCCTCTGGTGCTCCATTGCAGCCTGTCTGACCACATAGTTCTGGGGAGTTTCCCCTGGCTGTTGAGGAGCTTGAAGCATTGAAAATGCTTCATCGGCCAGAGACAATAACAATGGTTTGTTCTTCTTGGACATAGGAGATGGCCACTCCGAGGATACTTGAGATCCTCGAAGCTGTTTCCTCTGGAGGTATTCTTTCACCTCTTGTTCCAAGAATTCAATATAGAGTTTGATGAACTCTTCAGGGGCATTGGGGATAATATTATCCCCCAAACTTCGCTGAATTGCAATATGTTTAGCCACTCTGGCGGCTAACCGTTGTCTAGTAGAGGCTTTAGGAACCTCTACATGATTCCTCTAGAATGCAAGAACTCTCTGGTTGAGAATCTCATCCGGACCTGTTTTGCAATCTGTATCTGAGGTATCAGGTGCTTCCTCAGGGACCGTCTCTATGTAGGCTGAGAACGTTGTTCTCCTCCCTAAACCTGATGATGGGCCAGCTTGCAATGGAACTGGCTCCTCTACATAGGGTTCCCTATAGGCACCCTGCACACCTGTCGAGGTGCATTGAGGTCGCACAGTTCCAACAACAGAGCTCTCTCGTAGCTCGGTCTGGCTCACCGTGCAATGCACACTAGAAGAGACTGCTCCAGTCTCTCCACCTTGTACAAACTGTTGACCATCATCTGATGGTTGAATAGGCATAGCGGAGAAAAGGCCTCCTGGCATTACTTCACCTTCCACACCCACAGCATGACGTGACGTGGCATCACTTTCTAATCCCCATGGAGCACTCTGGGGTGCTCCACTCGCCAAGTTTCTGGGATCATGCCCAGAAACTCCTCTCTCCATGGACATTGATATGCCCACACACTACTATAATGGCACAACACTGTTTTAGTGCAATCACTGATGGTAACATTAGAACTTCTTTTGAGGAAGTTCGGTCGCTTGCCGTAGCAAAAATAGTCAACGTAGGTTGACTTAAAAAAATGTAACACAGTTACTGAGCCTTTCACGCACAAGACTGTAAGTCAGAATCTATCAATTGATTCTGGCTACAGTTGTGTGAAAAAGACTACTTGAGGTTATGTAAGTAACCTCACGACTTATATAGTAATTACATAATAACTAAGTAAAATAATAACTATAAAGTAATAATACTTTATACTAGTGCTGTAACGGGCACGATCTGTTACATAATTAAAGTCAATTTTTATTATTGTAATGCTACTTTACAAGTTTGTGGAGCTTTTAGTTACACTAATCGCACACTTTAAGTGTAGCGCAATATAAGTTTTTATTGATTTAATTTGAGAGACTTAATAATCAGACTCAAAATTTGGTTCAAATGATATATTAAATCAAAACCAGAGAAGTCAAACTAGTGCTCCTAGGCCTAAGTAATCTGCTCCCTGGAGATCCCATTATCAGAAAACTCCCTTCTCCATTCTTTTTTCTCAAGTTCAGTCACTATTACTACCTTTATTTACTTACTTCATGATGCCAGCCTACTAACAGCCAATCATATCAGCCTTGGTTCCAATGGCCACTTATGTCAGCATCCATCATTCTCAACCCCAGCACAGCCACACTTGTCATGGTCAGGTAACTGGCTGCACTATTATTTTTGGGCTCCTGGCTCAGAAAATCCTTAGACTTGTTTTCTTTGGATTTTCCTCTGCCAGGTGATTAGCCATATTCTGTTGTATTGTAATGGGTTCCCTCTGCCAGTTGTGTGATTAGCCACAACTCATGGTGATGAGTCCCTGGTTTGGCTCAGCACATTTTAAGCTTTTTATGCACCATTTAGCACTAGGCCAAGGTGGCAAGAATCCAGCACTCCCCTACTGACAAGTCCTCCATTTGGTACTTGCTTCCTTGCATCCAAGTACAATACCTACAAGCCACAGAAAGATACCTATGCACCAGCTAGCCTTGCTGCCCACTCCATGGTAGGTCACAGGCACCACCAGCTTCCATTAAGTCCAAACTCAATGCATCTTGATCACATGACACATCATGCCCTCTATTGGCATGTGCTGCTCCTTGTCAAACTTTGATGTCTAATGGACATCATGCCAACATCCTCACATCTTGCCTTCACACTCAGCCAGTAGTTGCTGCCACTATCAGCAGATCACTGCTGGCCTTACTTTCCTCTTTGAGTCTAATTTCAACTATGCCTGCTTTTAACTTAATGATGACAGCTGACTAACAGCTGGCACTTTCTGTCACTGCTCCCATGCACCACATTACAATTTAGCACCCATCTTTGCCATGATTCTGTTACAAGACTGATATCTTGCACATTACCTGGTGGCATGCCTTAGCTAGTCCTCTGCACAACCAATCCTGAGTAGCATTTACCTTCATTATAGTATCATTAACAGACCTTTACTTACATTTTTATTAGTGGCAACTATTGGAGTCGTTGCCAACCCTTCACTAAGTTGCCACCTTCACTTACTATAAATACTTTAGCTTTTTGTCAGTAGAAAATCAACCAATTGCACTGAGCACCTTTTGCCCCACAGTTCAGATCTCTAAATCCACTTGAGGCACTAAGCAATTAGCAGCCTCACTTCTCTTCTTCTGTGCTAAAGCTCTTAGTGCCTTCATTGCTTTATATCTTAATGATACTATATAGGTACACCCTCATTGCTGGTGCCAATGCTTGTTGCCTTGCACTCTTGACATATATGCTTAGCAATAGTGGCTAAGTATTAGAAGCTTTGTAAGCTTATTGCATTCCATCTACTGTCTCCCAACTTCTTACTGCCTGCCACCATTGGCAGCAATGTCTCTCCAACCCAACACTACACTTAGGACTGAGTAACTGAGACCTGCCTGGGACTCCCTCAACACTTTGCAAGCCCCAATGCAAAACAGGGCTAAGTGCAGCTTACTAGGAAAGCAATTAGCTAAATTTTGGGCACATCAATGGGTAGTTTAATTATGCTTTGTTGATGGTTTTACCCAGTTCTGCATTAATGCCAGTTCTGTCGCTCCTCCCTTCTGCTCCTCCCTTCTTCCTGCCTCTTCTATTTCTTGCTATCCCTCTTTTTTGGCTTCCATTGCATCCATTTGGATTGTGGTAGGGCCAGAGTCTTATGTTCTGAGGGAGTGTGCTTGTAGCTTTGTTTCTGGAGGGAGCAGATGCTGAGTTGACAAAGATTTGATTGTTGATCCTGGATCAATAATCTGTGATCAATGATTGTGGATCATGATCACCCATTATCAATCAATGATCTCAAATCAGCCCTGCTCACAGTGTCATTAGCACTGATTAAATGTCCTCTTTAGTCTTTACTTCCCATGACTGCTGGCATATGTGAGCACCTTTAAAATGTAGCTTTCTCCTATGGTACTGAGGTGTATCTAGCCTACCGTTTTTGGCTTTTTATTCAATACATGCTTGCTTACATTTTTCAGCACTTTTATGCATGTATTATATAGATATAAATATATCATATATTTCTCAGTTTGGTCATGGGTGAGACTTGCTCTGTATCAGTAGAGGCATACCTGTCAGGTTCCGCTGACTATGGGGGCTTTCAACTGCAAGCAGGTCCTTATTAGGCAGACTCAACATCTGAAGAAACAGCTCTGGACAGAGGGCAGGAGTTCTAGAGGGAGTCCAGGATGGTATGGAGTGCTCTGGGGAGGTGTGGAGTACTGGGGAGTGAGCAGGAGAGGGTTGGGGTTCCAGGTGAAGTCTGGAAACAAAGAAGGTGAAGGGAGGAGTGTGCGAGAGTGAAGGGAAAAGAACTGGGAGACTGAGATGAAGAGAGAGAAAGAGACTTGGAAAGACCAGGAGACTTGGAGAGAAAAGAAGTAGATTGGCAGACAATTAGACAGACAAGCTTGTATAAGACAGTAGTACGACAAAGTAACGGCAAAGGTAATATCAAGACTACTCTAACAGAGTGCTACCTACGGGTTTAAATAGTGAGGTCTGGGACCAGTTCAGGGAGGTTTTAGTCCCGGAGGTGGCAATTGGGGTTGGTGCGTGGGGCTGTGTACCTGGGGCACTGAATAGTGTCGGAGATGATTATGCGGGGCATTTGGGGGTGGTCACACAGGAAGCCAGATGATTGGTGGGTGGTCAGAGTTGGTAGGCTGGGCAGGTGGGTTGATCAGGGGATTTTGGTGTGAGGCAGGTGCCAGGGTTGATGGGGGATTGATGAAAGGTGTGCCAGGGTGCTGGGGCTGATGGGGGGTGTGCTGGGGTGCTGGGGCTGATGGAGGGTGTGTTTCTTCAGTTGTTGACAAGAGTTCTGTTGTCCCGGGGCGATTGGGGTAGTCTGGTGAGTGTCCAGAGCTTGGGATTAGTGTGGGTTGTGACAATACCTCTTCTTCAAGTTCAGCATAGCCTCTGATCACCAAACCAGTGCATCTTTTGTCATGGCCAGGCACCATCCTCCTGCTGAAATTGATGAAATCTTACTCAAAGCTAGCATGAAGCTACTGCATCATGACCATGTCAGTGTAAGGGCAACCTCCAGAGATTGTGGCTAATCACACAACTGGCAGAGGGGAATCCAAAGTATATTAGAAGGTAAATATAACAAGGATAATAAGTAATTAATCACCTGGCAGAGGAAAATCCAAAGAGAACAAGTCTAAGATTCCCCAGAGCCAAGGGTCCAAAAATAGTGTTAAAAGTCACATGACCAGATTATGTAAAGGACTGCTGGAGCAGTGGTAAAAGTCACATGACCTGATTACATAAAGGACTGCTGGGGCCTGTGCTTTGTCAGCAGCTGCTGGGACATGTACTGACAAAGCACACAGCCACCAGCCAACCTGGACTAAAAGTAAGTAAATCAGTGAAATAAATGTAAGTATGGAAACACTGGAAAGAAGAGATAAGAAAAGGAAAAAAGAGAGAGAACAGGAGGTACAGGAGTGTCCCCTGACAGTCAGTGACCCTAGACCAAAACAATCCAGGAACTAGTCTCAGGATTTATCATCAAAGCACAACAAGCCTTGATGCTCATTGTCACCAAAAACAACAACACCTCAAAAACTGCATCCAATGAGGCCCTCTAGATGGTGCAAATTGGGAATGACTTACTCTATGAAGGCAAAGAAAAAAGTCTACAAGAACCAATGCAAAGCTGCAGAAAACAGTCACAAAGCTGCAGACAGAGTTGAATAGCGCCAACAATGCATTTTTGAAGGAGAAATCTCAGTAAAAACAACTACAACAGCAACTGCCACTGCCACCACAACAGCAACAATGATAGCAACCACCCCACTACCATTACCACTGCCACCTCCACAGAACCAATGAATACTAAATAATGAATATGACAGATTGGAGAAAGTTTGGCATAACATCAACAAAATCCAGCAACAGTTGGCATGGACTGACCTGTTCCTCAAAAGTTTGATGAGCAGGACAGAATCATCATGGTGCTGACCTTTGACGGTATGTTTATACCCTGCCTGGAAGCACAGGGTACATCTTTGTTTTTGTTTCTGTTGTGCACTGATGGGCTTATGCATTTATGTGATTACTGTAGCATTGCAGATCACATCTTGAGAAAAGAGGTATTAAATAATATTAATTTACTAGAGCTCAAGAAGTTTAGAGTTCCATGACTTTTTTTTTTTAATACCTTAGGTTGTTTCTAGTTCAATATTTTCTCTCAATAAAGTTTTTAGTATGGTATAACATAATCACTTGGGAGGTTTTGAATCAAGATTGATGAATGGAGAAGTAAGAAGATATTACTCCAATGTTATTCTTTTGTTCAAAACATCCATGTGGGTTCTTGAACTGTCAAGGATTGACCTGACATGTGACTTTATGACACTCCTCCTTACCTCATACTCCTTTACCTAGGTCTACTTCTCTTTTTTTCCAGAACCCCCTTGTTTGATCATGGACTGTACATGTCATCTCATGAGGTGAAGGATGCAACTTGATCTTTAACTACCATCACCCCTTTTGGGGTCTTGGTAGTTTCATAGATTTTAGTTAGCATATTCGAAACAAATCTCACCTGCTTCTCAGGCCACTAAGCTAATACCTCTCCTTATTATTATCATAGCACATTCTCAGGCCTCTTTTTCTGTTGCCTAAATGTCAGCACTCTTGAGACCTCCCACTTGCTGACCTTCCAGTGGTGCTACTTGCTTGGAAACCTTAGCTTCCACTCAGCCCCTTCCATCCAGATCTGAGTTCAGCACCCTGATGATGGGACATGGTGGCCCAGTTTGTTCAATCAGTGAAGCCTACAGATGGTTAGAGGCCAAAGGCTGGATTCTTGCTGGGGAGCCATATGACCACATGAAGCTTGCTCACATGCTGATGATTGCAGTCATCACCTCAAAGGGACCAAAGCTGGAGACCAAGGCAAAGAATGCAGTCCTAGCAGTTGCATTCATGCTGGAAGATGACATCAGTGACAAACTCTCAGAAATGTCAGTCAACAAGGTTGCATCCAAAATTCTAGAGTGCATTGACCCTGCCATCAGCTGCATCATCTCCTCCCTTGACTTTGTCTCTGCAAATGACACAGTGCAAGCTGAAACCACTCTGGCTCTCAGAAGTGTCTTGACCTAGTTGGAAACAGTTGCCATCTTTCTCAACAATACCATTGCAAGGCTAGCCTCAACCTCACTACAGCCAGCTGTCTCTCCACTATCCTCCCCTTGAGTTTCCTCATAGGCCAATGTTGCTGCAACCAACTCACCCACTATCTCATCTGAATTTAACCCAAATGCACTAGCCCAACACACTTGCCTCCAGCAGTGCCTCCTTCATAACACAAAAACTGTCTTGATTACTATCAATGCAGACTGTGTGGACACACCTGCTGACCACTCCCCAGCTGCTAACTTCAAACTCCAGAGCCACATGAACAAGATGCTGGCCAAGATTGATAAGACTAGAGCTGATGCACAGTAATTGATGGTGTTCCCTGCACACCTTCCAAGATCCTTGTTTGTAGGCTTATCTGGCTCAAATGTGGTGCATACCTAGTAGAACTGGATACTCTGGAGTTGGCTATGTGCTTTAAGAGCTATGCATACAATCCCATTTGGAACTTCACCAAGGCTTTTCTGGGAGGCTCAGCATATGTTGTTGATAAGGCTTACAACCTTATCATTTGCTTTGTGCTGTGTGGAGGGATCTTCAACCCCTTCAAAGCTAAGGATATTGCTATGCTCAAGAGGAAGAACAGGCTGCTAAATGGCAGCATCACCTCAGCCACCTGGCTGAAGAAGGTAGACCAGCACCATGCCAAGCAAATGGTTGTGTCCCTCAAAGTGCTCTGCAGCTCATCCCATGCAGCCAAACACCTCTTGTATGAGTGTATCTTGGTTGCTAGACATCATGTTGTTGTTTGCAAGGACCTCTGTAAACCTCTCCATTGCAATAATTGTCAGGAGTATAGTCATATGAGGGCCTCTTGCAAAAACTCTGGGTGCTGCTTGCACTGTGTCAGCACTGGACACACTTTTGATGACTGCCTCTCTGGAGCTACCCCACACTCCATATTGTGTGGCCCAGAGTCCATGCATGTGAGCTCTGCTTGCAACTGCCCCATCTTTAGAAGGCATTGTAGTGATCTTGTAAGGGTGATCTCTGGGAGTTGCAGCTAATCACACAACTGGCAGAGGGAAATCCAAAGTATATTAGAACCCATTACAATACAGCAGAATGTAGGTAATCACCTGGCAGATGGAAATCCAAAGAGAACAAGTCTAAGGATTTCCCCAAGCCAGGAGCCTGAGAATAATTGTGCAGTCAATCACCTGACCATGATGAGTGTGGCTGTGCCAGGGTCAACCTGTCAGACACTAACATAAGTGGCCATTGGAACCAAGGCTGATATAATTGGCTGTTGGAACCAAGGCTGACATAATTGGCCATTGGAACTTGGACTGGTGTACTGAAGTGAGTAAGTAAAGGTAGTAATAGTGAATGAACTTAAAAAAGAAAAGGAACAGAGAGGGGAGTTCCCTGACATTACCCCCCCTTAGAGTGTGGTGCCTTGACACGTGGGGTAGAACAGGTCTTAGAGGGCCAGGTTGGTTGGGGAGACAGGATAGAAGACAGGATAGAGGCCTCAAGTAGCCCGCAGTGCATCCAAGTGCATATGGTGGAACTCTCTGACAAGGGAGGATGCATGGACACCATTGGTGGGCTTCCAGGAGATGTCAGGTTCTGCTGACTACAGGGGCTTCCAACTGTAAGCGGGTCCTTACTAGGTGGACTCAACGTCTGAGGGAGTAGTTCCAGACAGAGAGCAGGAGTTCCGGAGGAAGTCTGAAGGGGGGGGAAGGTGCTCCGGGGATGCGCGGAGTACCGGAGAATAAGCGAGAGGGTGTCAGGGTTCCGGGCAAAGTCTGGAAGCAAGGGAAGTGGTAAGGGAGGTGTGTGGAGGCGAGATAGGAAGAACCGGGAGACTGAGGCAAAGAGAGAGAAAGAGACTTAGAAAAACTGGGAGACTTGGAGAGAAAAGAAGATATAGATTGGCAGACAAGTTAGACAGACAAGCT
>JAGGAT010001165.1:0-10966 GCA_017657195.1 Termitomyces sp. T70a | reverse complement strand
CTCCGGACTAAGAGTAAGTAATCAATGGAATAATGTAAGTATGGGGACACCAGGGAGAATAGATATGACAGAGGAAAAGGAGAGAGAAGGGGAGTCCCCTGACAGTCTCTCTGGAGTCTTGGTAATCCAGTCCCATTTCTCCCTCTTATATAACCTCCTGAAATAGTTAGTGTTTTTACAAATAGAACAACTTATCAGTTCATTTATTCCTCCATCTTTCTTTGTGTTGTCTTTGTTATTTCCTGAGCCTTGTTCTGGTGTCAGGATACCTGTTTCATCTTTACCATGCTCTCTGTTGCCACTGACATTGCTTCCATGATGATGCGTGCATTCTCATCCAGTTCTGCCAGTGTTCATGTTGTACATTTGTCTTGCAGTTTGTTCCATCTTTCTCCATTTCTCCCCATAGCTTCTAAAAAGGCAGTCATCCAGTCATCTGGCTTTGCATCTTTGAAATTGTATTTTGTGCCTGTAATGTTTTTAATTTCAGTGCTTTCATGGTTAATTACCCATTGTAATGCATGATGATCTGACCTGCATAGTAATGCATCTACTGTTCATTCCTTCACTGCATCTGCCCCTATCGCTGCTGTGTTGGGGTCAATGACCAATGTGGCACCACATTTCCTGTGCTCATAATATGTCCATTCTCCCTTTGTATTGATGAGGAAGAATCCACTTTTCTGTAGCCACTCTACCATTTGTTGAGTCCTGTTTGAAGGCAGTCAGTTGCTGATGATCTAGTCTGGATGGTGTTTATTCCAGTCACCACCAATGATCACTAGGTGGGAGGCATAGTGCTCTCAGCCTTTGAGCAGCATTGCTGTGCCTCTTCACTGATTTTTTTGCCCTTGGCTGGTTATATATGTTAACTATTGTTACTGTTGGGTATCTTGCCTGCTCTACATCTAGCACTTGCATATCTAGATTCCTTGCCACATTGAACTGGAGTGTGATGTTGAAGTCTTGTCTTTTCTTGATGTATGCTATTGTCCTCAGTCAACCCCTATGGATTGCAAGGAGACAATAGCACCAAACTCAATGAGTGAAAGGATTGCAGGCATGGTTTTCCAGGCTATGCAGTCCCAGCTCACAGCGCACATGCAGGCCCAGGACAAGGGGCTCTCAGTGGTCCTTGCCTGGGTCTCATAGCTGGAACAGATGGTTCAGCACCTCAAGCAGGTGGTGCAGGGGCAAAACCAGTGTTGGGTCCAGCAGGTTCCACACATTCCTAGGATAAACCCACCTGAGGTCTATGATAGAAAGTCAAAGCAACTGGCAGATCAGTTTGCTGAACAGGTCAAGGCTGTGGCAGAATTCAAAGTCTTTAGAGACGACCAGCAGAAGATTGTCTGGCACAATCTTACTTGACAGGGTCAGCATGCCAGTGGTCAGCTGTTATAACAACAGGTTTGGACAACTCAACACTCAATCTGCAGAGGTTCAGTTAGGATGCATGGCTTGTGGACTTTAGAGCTGCCTTTTGCACCTGCAACCAGGCCCAGGATGCTTTAAATCAAATTGGTCAGCTGCAGCAAGGCTCAAAGTCAATTACAGACTATTGCACAGCCTTCTTTGAACTGAAAAGGAAGTTGGGATGGGTGGATGCTGAGAGTGACTATATTAAGGATAGATTCTGAAAGAGCCTGAATGTAGCAGCAATGGAAGCATTAGTCAATATGGATTTCCAAACAGCAGAGGAAGCTCAGGATATACTGCTAAGGTGGGAGAGCAAATTGGTGGACCTTGCAGCCAGGAAGAAGAGTTCATTGCACACTAGATCTTCTTTGGCATTGGCTGCTTCTTGCACTACTGCACCATGTGGCTCCCCCTCCACCATTAACTGACCCAAATGCAATGAATGTAGATTGTGCCAAGGCATCACCCAAAAATGGGAAGTATTACAAATGCGGACAAGCAGGCCACCTCATTGTGCAGTGCCCAGCTTGGGAGGAGTCAATCAAGGCAGCAATTTGAGAGGTGGTGGAGAGTGCTAAGAAGGTGGAAGAACCCAAGGCAGGTTTTGTGTAGGGTCACCCCATGTGCTTGCAGCAGGGATGACCAAACCAATCCATGTATTTACAGCACCAAATAACACTGTTTTGTATGGCTTGGAAGAGGCAAGTGTAAGAAAGAAGAGACACTGAATGGCATGGGCAGCAGTGATACATGCATGGACACCAAGATTGGACCATGCAGTGTTGGAACTACCAGTGATGTTGCAGGTGCAGGCCCAGAGTGTGGTGCAGGTTGTAGATACCTCGGCTGTCAGGTTCCGCTGACCTGGGAGCCTTTCCTAGCAAGCAATGACCTTACAAGGCACAAGCAAGTGCCAAACTACATAAACGTGGGGTGAGAGCTCCAGGGCAGGTTCTGGAGCTTGAGACGGGCGTGGGGTGAATCCTGGGGGTGATGGGCTTACTCCAGGGTTGGGTGAGTGGTCGAGTTGATGGAGGAATCCCAGAGACAAGACAGAAGCAATTGTAAGTAAGTGGAGTGTATGCCCGTCAATGATGTGCATGCTGGAATGGTAATCAAGGCAAGCACAAAGGAAACAGAAGCAAGCATGGAGAGATTTCAACAGAAGTTAAGCAACACAGATAGTTATTGGTAATATCAAGACTAAGGCATGGAAGCTACCTATGGTCCTTATATACTATGGGTAGAAGGTGTGTGGTCTCAGAAGAGCTCCGGGGCAGGTTCCGGGATTCTATGGGCAGTGGTGGGATGGAGGGCAGCTGTATTGGGGAGATTGTGTGAGGGGACTGCATGATCAGTGGCGGTATGAATGTTTGGTGAGTGGCATGATGCATGATGGCTCAATAGCCCATGTGGGGGTTGGGTGATCTGCTGATGAGCCAGGGGGTTCTTGTAATGCCCCGGAGTGATGCGTAATGGCTCAGGGGAATGCATGATGGTCCGGGATTGTTGGGGGGTTTGGGGGTGGCAGGGGGAGGGTCGTGACAGGGTTGTAACATGGGCCATGGTTGACTCTTAACTCTGGTGCTGGCTGCTGCTTTGTAAATCAGCGCTTTGTTGATGAGCAAAGTTTGCCAACAGTGCCAAAGAGGTGTCCAATGCAGTTGCAGACAATTGATAATTTAGAGGTCAAGTTGGGACTCATCACAAGGGAGGTGCATCTGACAGTGGTGGTGGGGGAGGATGAAGAAACAGTGGTGTTTGATGTGGCAGATATTGGGGATAACAATTTGATCCTAGGTGTTAACTGGCTGTGGCAGCACAGCCCAGCGATTGATTGGGGCCATTCAACAGTTGAGTTTACATCAACCTTTTGCAAAAACTCTTGTTTGTGTGCAGCATGTGCAGCAATGGCAGGCAGCCATCCTCCTCAGCAACCTCAGGTGTTAGAGGCACAACCAGGTCTGACAACAAAACTACAGCACCACACATGTTGGGCCTTTGCATGCAAGTCAACCAGTGCAACACCAGCTAGGGCTCGAGTCTGTCAGGTGGTTCCAGCAGGATGATTTTGCTATCTGAAGATGGCACGGACTCAAGTGACACATTTTTGGCAGGGGCAGCAGGCAGAAGCAGTGAGAATAGCAAAGGCATGTATAGATGAGACAATCCGGCATGTGGAGGTGGTGTTAGGGACAAGTGCAGGGCAGGGAGTATTTTTGGAACAGAGGTGGGAAATGGAGTCAGTGCAGGAAGTGGAAGAGCTTTATTTGGCAGTGGAGAAGGGAGCAGTGGGAAGGAGTTTTTCACAGAAATTGGCAGAGAAAAATGCATGGAGAAAGGGTGGTGGAGAGTGGAGAGTAGAAGACATGGCGCTGGGGAAATTCCATGAGTTTCTTAGCATGTTTGACAAGCAACAGTCAGAGCGATTACCTGCACACATGAAGTATGATCTGGGTATCAACTTGTTAGATGGTGCTGAGGTTCCACTACCAGGCAAACTGTACCAGTTGGCCCTGGCAGAACTATGACAAATCCTCACATTGTAATATCCCCACCACATATCTAGTGTAGTAAACACCTTTGCTGCTTTTACTCAGGGCACTGCAGGAGTTCATTGATGAGAACCTAGCCAAGGGTTACATATGGCAGTCTAGTGTGCCTTGTGGTGCTCCAGTCTTCTTCATGAAGAAGAAGGATGGTGGCCTTTGACTGGTGGTCGACTTTCAAGCAATGAATGCAGTGACATGGCCAGATGCCTACCCCATTCCATTGATAAGCAAGCTGTTGGATTGTCTGAAGGCAGCAAAGGTGTTTACTATACTAGATATGTAGTGGGGGTATTACAATGTGAGGATTTGTCATGGTGATGAGTGGAAACTTCTTTTTGGACATGTTATAGCCAGTTTGAGTTTTTAGTAATGCAGTTTGGATTGCGCAATGCACTGGCAGCATTTTAGTACATGGTTAATGACTTGTTTCATGATCTAGTTGATGTGTACATGGTGCTCTATCTGGATGACATCATCGTGTTTTTAGAGGATCCAGGGCAATATGAGGCTCATGTTCAAGAAGTTCTAGATCAACTTCAGAAGGCAGATCTCTTTCTGAAACCAGAGAAGTGCCAGTTCCAAACAACTAAGGTGGAGTACTTGGGGCTAAAGATCTTGCCAGTGTAAAGGCAACCTTCCAAAGTTGCAGCTAATCACACAACTGGCAAAGGAGGATCCAAAGTATATTAGAAGCCAGTACAGTATGACAGGAGTATGACTAATCACCTGGCAAAGGGAGATCCAAAGAGAACAATTCTAAGGATTCCCAGAGCCAGGCATCCAAAAATAGTGTTAAAAGTCACGTGGCCTGGTTATGTAAACATCTGCTGGGGCAAATGCTTAGTCAGCAGCCACTGGGATGAATGCTTAGTCAGCATCTGGTAGGACAAATGCTTACAAAGCCCACAGCCACTAGCCAGCTGGGACTAAAGGTAAGTAAATCAATAGAATAAATGTAAGTATGGAGACACCAGAAAAAGGAGATGAGCAAGAGAAAAGGAAGACAGAAGGAGAGAAAAGGGAATGGCATGCACACACGTGCATTGGACTGTGCTTGAATGAGGGCATCCCCTGACACCCAGGACATGTGGGCATGGATCTAGTCAAAGTTAGTAGCATCATGAACTAGCCAACTTCACAGAACTTATAACATGTGAACTAATTCCTAGGTTTTTGCAATTTTTACTGAAGATTTGTCGAGGATTATGCATTAATTGTGAGGCCACTGGAGGTCTTGAAGAGAACGGACTGTGTGTAGCAGTAGGGAGTGGTGGAGCAAGAAGCATTTGACAAATTGAAGATGACGTTTGCAAGGGCTCCAGTGCTAATGATGCCAGACATGGAGGCTCAGTTTTGGGTGGAGATAAATGCATCTGATTTTGTGGTGGGTGCAGTCCTATCACAGAAGGCACAGGATGGAGAGTGGCAGCCAGTTGCCTTTTTTCCCAAGTCTATGAAATCAGCAGAGCACAATTACAATGTGCATGATAAGGAGCTGTTGTCAGTGGTGAGAGCCTTTGAAGTGTAGAGGCTGTACCTGCCTCTACCTGGAGAGCAGCCCATTTGTGGTGGAAGTGTTCTCAGACCATTGCAACCTGAAATACTTTATAACCGCAAGGGACTTGAGTCATTGACAAGCACGTTGGAGTCTTTTCTTAAACTGGTTCACATTCATGATTCATCATAGGGTGGATCATCTTAGTGCAGGCCCTGATGGTCTGTCACAATGCTCAGACGATGAGCTTTTCCAGGATGTGTGTAATAATGCTGGAAAAATGGTGTTGCCAGAGCAGCAGGTAGTGAAGCGTGGTGTGGTGGTAAAGTTAGCATGGTGTAGACAATCAGTTGTGGCAGGGATGGTAGCAAGAGCACAGTGAATAGCAGCAGATAGTGACATTTTGTGTAACGGATCAGGCCCATTACAGCACTGGTATAAAGTATTATTGTTAAAACACAATATACTCAGTCAGTGTGTTAACGACTGAGGTGTTCCGTGTTCTGAATCCGCTCACACATGTCCCAACTATACAGTTCTTCAATTTTCTTATTCGTACTTCCCTTTATGGTGGTGGCGTTGGATCACATGTCACAATGCACCTCCACGATCCATCTCCAACACTCCCCCAGACTTGTGAGGTGCATCATTTGCAGAGCCTGAGGGCCAAGCAAAATTTGTGATGTTGTGGTCATGGGAGTGCCTTCGTGAACAGGTCCGCGATGTTCTCGCTACTTGGTACATAACTGATTGCGATCTTTCCCTCTTCAACAGCGTGCCTGATGAAATGGTGTTGGACATCAATATGCTTCACGCAATTGTGATTTTCCTTGTTCTCAGCAATGCAATTGATTTATTGTTGTTGCCTTGTAACTCCACGGGAAAGGGAACCTCCATTCCAATCTCTGCCAGTGCAGAGTACATCCATTGGATCTGTTCACCCGCATGACCTAAGGCGATGTATTCCGCTTCCGTCGTTGACGTTGATACCGTGTCTTGGAATTTTGTGCTCCAACTGGTGGGTCCCCCAGCCTGTATGTACACTCCTCCCGAGATTGACTTCCTTGTGTCTATATCAGCTGCAAAGTCTGAGTCATAAAATCCCCCAGGAATATAGTCTGTGTATCCAGTTCCCCCATATCAAATTTTGTAATGCAATGTTTCTTTGATATATTGCATGACATGAAGCAAGGCTAACCAGTGTTGCTTTCCAGGATTGGACATGAACCAACTGAGGGAGGTGATCGCAAATGCTATATCCGGTCTTGTCCCAACCTGGGCATACATCAACGATCCTAGCACCTTGCAGTAGGGTTTGTCAACCATGTATTGGCGTTCTTCATTTGTAGAGGGCGCTTGTGTCTGGCTCAGTATGATTCCCGGTGGTAACGGGGTATATTTTGGCATGCAGTCCATCATTCCATATTTTTCCAGTGTCCTTCTCAAGTACTCCTTCTGGTCTAGGGTGATGAATTGTTGGGCTCTGTCGCAAATGATCTGAATGCCTAGTACAAATTTGATATTGCCCAAATCTTTGATTTTGTACCTCTCGCCAAGTTCTTTCCATGCACGTTCTGCTTCCGCCTTCGACGATGACATGCCTGAGGTATCATCAGTGTATATGCTCATCACTGTCCTTTTGCCATTGTGGAGTCTTGATCTCACTGATTGGTCTGCCTCAGATCTGCGGTATCCCAGTCTCTTCATGTCCTCATCCAAGGTACGCCACCAGTTGTTAGCTGCATCCATTGTGCCATAGATTGCCTTGTCAACTAGGGATACTAGACTCCTCTCGCTGTCTCCCCTGCACTTGTTGCCATACATGCTCCCCCGGACACGTTTGCCCGCTAAGACATCCACCTAGTAGACTTCGCTAGGTTTGACTTCGTAGCCCTCTGGCTGCTCCATGAGGATTGGGACCTGAGTTGGGGCGTTGAGGTAAGCGCTGGTGTAATTAATTTGCCACATCTCGAAGTTGTGCACAGCGCCCACAGCAAGGTTCATACAAAAAGACTCATATTTCACCACCGACACATAGGTGGCAAAATAATCCATGCCAGGGATCTGAGAGAACCCCTTCACAACCAACCTAGCTTTTCACCCGACGATCTTGCCATCAGTGCCAAACTTCAGGGCAAAAACCCATCTGTTTTTCATCGTCCTCGCACCTACAGGGCGCTCGACCAGGCGCCACACCTTCCTGTCATGCATACGCCTCATCTCCTTGTCCATTGGAGCCTTCCATAGGTCAGGCCGCTGCATAGCCTCGGAGTATGACCTCAGCACCCAATCCTCAGCATCACTCCTGGCCCAAGTCAACAGAGTGCCAGGCATGCTAGCAAAGGTCTCCTCCTCGCTTTCAGGGTCGTACGGGTCCTCATCATATGGGTCAATGACGCTGGCAGCAGCGGCAGCGTCAGCTTTGGCAGCAATTTGAGTGGAACGATGAGTCTCAATCACAGGGGCCTGCAGAGCGGTGTCCACACCATCCGCCAGGGCCGGTGCGGCCGGGACAACAGTCTGTGGTGCAGGCGACGCGGGGACATTGACAGGCCCATCCTCCGTCAATCCAACCTCGCCGACGTCGGTCAGACTGAACAAGTCTGTTGGGTCTGCATTGCATGCATCAGGGAGAGTCCAATGTGCTAGCCCCTCCTCAAACACAACATCCCGAGACCGGAAGATGCGTCCAGTAGCACGCTCAAGGAGCTTGTAGTTGCCACGGCCAAAGTACCTGACAAGCACGCACTTCATGGACCTCACATCCAGTTTGCTCGCGCCATCCTCTTGCAGCACTTTCGCATATGCTGCACAGCCAAAAGGACAAAGGTAAGACACATCTGGTTTTGAGCCAGTCCGAATCTCATAAGGAGTCTTTCCAGGATGACGGGCACTTGGTACAAGGTCTAGGATATGGATTGCAGTGGATGTGGCCTCACCCCAGTAGTGCGCAGGAAGTTGAGAGTCATTCAGCATGCTGCGAGCCAGATCAAGGATTGTTTGATTATGACGTTCAACCACACCATTCGCTGACAAGGAGTGTGGAGCAGTCATTTTGTGCTGTATGCCACGCTTATGACAGTACTCGTTCCAGAGCTCATTGTCAAACTCCCTGCCGCCATCGGTCCAAACACATTTGACCCTCAGTCCACATGCACGTCAAACTCCATGAGGCATGATAGGGTCAGCTCTGCTGTCTTGTGTGCCAAGTACCAAGCGTCGCACTCAGCACCTGCCTAATCAGTAGCAACTAGCATGAGGCTCTTGCCACCGGTTGTCTGGACCCAGGCAGGGCCCCACAAGTCAAATGCAACGCGCTCATACGGCTTCAGCTCCGGCTCAACTACTGCGTCGAAAGGGCGGTGGACCTGCTTACCCATGATGCAGTCCTTGCACTTGCCCTGCGTTGACATCTTTGTGACATCCAGGCCAACAACCAGGTCCTGGCATACCATTTCCTTCAAAGTGCCCTCCGCAATGTGACCCAAGCAACAATGCCATGTCTCAAAATCAACAGGACGATGGAGGGACCTTGCAACCAGGGCAGTGGGCGGTGGAGCCACAAACTTGACTACAAACATGGTCCCAAACATTGGACAACGCATGAATGGCTGGCCATCAGGGGCCTGCAGTGTTGTGCCTTTCTCGTCAATGCTGAGCTTCACCCCTTTCTTCACTAGTGATCCAATCAACACAAGATTGTGTTGCAGCTTTGGGGCGTGAAGGACGTTCTCCAAGGTAATCTCGATGACTTCCCCTTCAAACTTCACCCACTTATGGACTTTGCCACAGCCCTCAATATCAAATGTGCCCTGCGCCATTGAACCCACCCTGCAGCTTTCATCAGGGGGCCTGTAAGTGACAAAATCCTCCTGGTCGACAAAAAAATGCTGACTAGCCGCCGAATCAGCATACGTCATGCGGTCCCGCCATGCATTGTCTCCCGCCAGGGTCAAGAAAGCGAGGCACTGAGTATTGCTTGCATTGTCAGCTGACATGACTGTGGAGTTGGCTTGCAGAGCTGACGTCACCATTGAGTTCACCTGTAGAGCTGGCGGCATGGGCATATTGGTTGTCTGTGCAGTGCTGCCACCCCGACCTCTCTTCCACCAATCAGGATACTGACCTTCCAGGCCACCACCCTTGCAAAAACATTTATCAATGGTATGCCCGGTATGCCCACAGTTCAGATTGGAGCAAGTGCCAGCTTGGACCTGACGACCTGTCACTGTAACAAGCGCCTGAGTAGATTTGGCAGGGGCAATTGTGCTCACACTGTGAAGGAGCAAGGCATGTGTTGTTACCCGTATTATAACATCAGCTGACGTCTTTTTGCCCAGCAAGGCACCAGTGACTGACGCCCAAGAGGCTGGCATGGATTTGATGATGTGAGCCCGGAACTTCCTGTCTGATATATCTGCCCCCTGCTCGTTTGCCCTTGCCCACGCCGTGCGCATGGCTTTAAAATGGGCCTCGATGCTGGAACCGTCAATGTATCTAATCACGTTCAGCTCCTCCTCCGCATAAATTAGGCCTAGGTCTGATCTAGCATCATTCAGAGCGGTGAGTGAGCTCCATGCCATAGCCGCAGATCCATCCATTGTGACGCCGGCACCCACAGGGTTGACAACATTCAGAATGATCATGCTCTGTGCATAGGCATCACATTGGAGCCACTCCTTGACGGTAGGGTTCTGGGCACCCCACCAGGTTGTCGCAGTTACTGAGACAGGTTTATGGTCTGCCAAAGAGGTCAGGTTTGGGATGCTGCCATCTAGGTAGCCAAGTAGGCCACGTCTGCATGCGGCTTCAGTCAGGATGATTTTGAAGCTGGTTCAGTTCGAACCATCAAATTTTTCTTCCGCTGGAAGTAGGAATAAGGGGGGGTTCTGGGACATGGTTTCAGAGATCCTGGGTCAAGCTGGGTCAAGTTTGGTTTTGGGGCCACGAAAAAAAAAATTTCTAGGCTTCTGAGCCATTATGGTTACTGAGTGGCATGGGGCCAATAACTTGTTAAAACACAATATACTCAGTCGATGTGTTAACGACTGTATATTAGTTTATGTACCTGTTAAAACACAATATACTACAATATGTGAATAAGTGTATAAGTTCATAATATGTATTTACTCACCTCAGTCGGTGTGTTAACAACTGAGGTGTTCCATGTTCCGAATCTGCTCACACATGTCCCAACTATACAGTTCTTCAATTTTCTTATTCGTACTTCCCTCTCTGGCGGTGGCATTGGATCACGTCTTGCAATGCGCCTCCACGATCCATCTCCAACAATTATTACTTTATAGTTATTATTTTACTTAGTATTATGTAATTACTATATAAGTCATGAGGTTACTTATGTAACCTCAAGTAGTCTTTTTCGCACAACCATAGCCAGAATCAATTGATAGGTTCTGACTTATGGTCTTGTGCGTGAAAGGCTCAGTAACTGCATTACATTTTTTTAAGTCAACCTACATTGACTATCTTTGCTATGGCA
>JAGGAT010001164.1:0-10966 GCA_017657195.1 Termitomyces sp. T70a | reverse complement strand
TGGTCTGTGCACTGGGGAATAGGTATAAATAGGATAGGTAAAGTAGCAATTAGACAGGCAATTAATAGGCAAAGGCTCGGTGGTTCCCAGGGAGTGAATCACTTAGGCTGGAGTTTGTTGAAAACCTCTGCATTTCAGAATATCATATTTTGGAAAGCACTTCAACCTCAACCTCAAGTTTATCATCAAGCACAGTGTGGAATTGAGTGGATTGTCTAGCTATCAAGAAAGCCCCAGAACTATAGTAATACTCTAACCAAGTACTACAACAGTATACTGGTAGCTTGCATAAAACAAACAAGAAATTCAAACAGAAAAAGGATACCAGTCCCCTTCAAGGAAGGAGATTTTGTTTACATTTCAACTGACAACATGACATTTATCAAAGGCCTAGCATGTAAGCTAATCCCCAAATTTGTAGGCCCTTATTTACTTCTAAAGGATTTTGGCAATCACTCATTCTGAGTACAACTTCCTGCATATATGAGACAATGAGGAATTCACAATTCCTTCCATGCATCACTGTTAAGGATACACCATCCTAATGGTGATAGAAGGTTTCTGGGCAGGTTATACTCCCAGATCATCTCTGAAATTGAGCCCAATCAGAACCAGGAGTGGTCAGCTGATAAAATTGTTGATTATGCAGGGTCAAAAACTAATGCTATTTTTGAGGTACTATGGCATGCTGGAGATAAGACATGGCTGTCGTATGATCAAGTCTGGGAACGGATATCATATCCCCATATTTGGAAGCCCTCAATGTCAAAACAATTCATGAGCTTCTGGAAAAAATGGGAATACTTCCAACAGACGACTATCAAGTTTTTCCAGGCTCTATCCTACTAGAACCTATAAATACTGCTCAATATCCTCTCTCTCAACAACCCCCTCTGCTACTTCCCCATCTTGACAAACTCCCTGCTCTATCATTTCAACCTGCTGCTGCCTATATGTCCCATCGATCTAAAAACCATTACACTCCACACCCATGCCTCACAAAATGCCCTGATGGCTTCATCCAACTCACTTCCTTCAAACCAAATGTAATCATTCACCCTGCCCAATTACTAAAATTCCTCAACTATGGCAATGAAGTACACCATTGCCAAATTACTGCTGCTACCACCAAGCCAGTTGGCTATGAATTCTTTGCCACCATGTATAATGCCACAAAAGGTGATAAGCCCTGCAAATTCATCACCTGCAATCCCACTACTGAAGATTGGAACTATGACAACTTCCTCATTCTGCACTTGGTTCTTACCTTCCCTAGCTTTGACCCTTGCTATGCTGAGCTCTGCACTTTTAGCATCTTCAATGACAAAGAAGATATTAACGCTTACTCTTGGGCTAGTCTGAAGAATGCCCTTCTCCACCCCCACTGCAAAGCAATCCATAATTAGGCACAATCAGAGACTCACTGAAGGGAGAAGAAATTTAAAAAAAGTGTCGTCTGGAGGATGCTAGGCCCAATGGATTCAAGTTACCCCCCTTTGCATTTGATGGCCAGAAAAAATATGCCTGTAAGGAACTCTCCACTTCTCCTGCTGCAACTCTCTTGCTGCCCTCAAAGATATGACCATTGAATCCGCATTCTTTGACACTGTCACCTAATCTCAGCTATTCTTTGCTAAATGCTGTCTACCCAAAAGGTCTCATGTTTGAGCCTCCTACATTTGTTTATTTTGCAGTATTATCAGTGGATCACATTTCCTTCGCTATCCATGGCTTCATTCATTATTAGGTATCCTTCACTTGTTCTCAATACCTGGAGAGCGTATGTAATAGATGTGACCCATCTCATCTATTCACCCCTTACTTTTGTCACTTCTTTACCTTGTGATTCTAGTTGCTACCAGGTACTCTAGTTACTGAGACTATTTAAACCAGTACTGTGTTAGAATACAGTAGCTTTTTCCCAATCATCAAGACTTTACTCAGTTCTCTCAATTGCATGAAGAATCTGAACCCGTGTAACAACACTGTCAATCATGCTGTTCTCACAGACAGGGTGTTTTTCTACTTTGAAGTTATTTTGTCCACAGTGAATATTCTATCTGGGCTGGACTTTTGAGATTCTCCACTCACAGCATAGCTTCCATATAAGTCTTGATTATTCTGCTATTATGATCATGAAGAAGCATCTGCCTCCTTGTGTCATCTTTCCTTTCTTACAGTTTGAAGCAGCTAGCTGACTTCTGATTTGTGATCCTAGACTTGGTTTTTTCCATGTGAAGCCTTTGCTGTTACAGAGTTTTCCAGTCAATTCCCATATGAAATTTAGTCCCTGCTTGTAGGGGAGGCAATGCTCCATCATGGCAGCACACTTTAGAATCAACTTGACCCTATTATAATTATGTGAACCATTGTAGGATTTAGTACTCTTGATCCAGATACCAGGGACTGTCTGGGTCTGATACCACCCACTTACTAAGCTGGGAGCCAAACCAGCTGTTCAGCTTCCAGTTGCAGAGCACATGATTCACTGATGCCAAGGTGTGGATCCCTATGTGTCTCCACTTTACACTTTGCCTTTCAGCCTGCTGACTTGCTTCTGGTCATATTTCCAGAGTTGGAGTTGTTTCAGAGGGCTTTTTTCTGCATACTGGTGATGACACCCAAAAGTGGATCAGTACTGTTACAATTACAGATACTAACCCAGAATATGCATTGGGCATGCTAAGTTATGAGGAGTTCTGGGTAGGGTCCCAGAGAACATGCCAAGAGGTGTGGAAAATGCAGCAAGTAAACTGTGGTAAGTCAAATGTGTGGTAGGATAAATATGAGTAGTGTGGCAAGAATGTGCAGCAAGAGGAAAGGTGCACTAAACCTATAAATATTGCCTGATATAAGTTATCAGTGAAGAAATGAGTGTTTTAATGTTTTTGAAAGGTTTGAGAGGATTCTCAGTAAATTCCAAGCATGAATGCCTTGCTGTAGTTGTAAAGGCATGTATAGTACTGAGAGCACCAACAATAGCAATATGACACAAAGGTTGAGAGAAGCAGCAAAGTCATGCAGCAAGAGAAATGAGTTGAGGAAGTGCAGTAAAAATACTCAGCAAGACCAATGTTGGTGACTTACATATAACTAAAATGCACCAAAAGTAATCTGAAGTGTGGGGTGATCAAAGAGGACTTGGTTCAATGCTACTACTGACAAAAAGTAAGTATTCTATACTAGTAAGAGTTCACTGGTGCTATTGCACTAAGCAGCACTAAAGAGTGGTGAACTGGTAAGAATATAAGTGAACACTGTTGATAAGCCTCCATTAGAACTAGGCACACCAAATATATGGTATGGCACATGGACAGGTCATGGATATAGATCATAAAAAAGGAAGTCACCTTAGCACACATGATTAAACCATTCTAGGCAGCATCCAATTGCCACACATAGCAACAGGCTTCTTCTATCAATGATAGCACCAGTGATAAATAGATTGACAGGTGATGGATAGCATCAAAATGATAAGAACTGATGTTCTATAGTGATGGCAGTGCTTAGTGGTAGGAAATGTTGAAGATTCTCTGTAACAGACAGCTTGGCATTTCACCTTGGTGCTTGACATTGCTTAGTGCTACTTGCCAACTTTTATGGACAGCTTGATTGTAGACTTCACATTAAATAGTTTAATTTGTAGTGTTCACTTACATTCTTACCAGTTCACTGCCCTTTAGTGCCACTTATCACAATAGCAATGACAAACTCTTATTAGTATAAATACCTACTTTTTGTCAGTGGTAGCATTATCAAGTCTTCTTTGATCACCCCACACTTCAGACTTCTTTTGGCACATCTTAGTTATAAGTTACCAACATTTGTCTTGCCATGTGTCTTTACTGAGTTCTTCTTAAGTCATTCCTCTTGCCATATATCTTTGCCAATTTTCTCAATCTTTGTGTAATGTTGCCATCATTGGCACTCTCAGTACTTGACATGCCTTTGCAAATATGGCAAGGCATTCATGCTTGGATTCACTAAGCAGCCTTTTCAAACTTATTCAAAAATACTAAATCATCCATTCTCCTACTGATAACTTGTGTCAGTGATTTTCTATCAGTTTAGCACATCTATCAGTTGCTACACACTCTTGCTGCACTTCAGGCTTACTGCAGTCACTTGCCACATTTTCTGGGTCTCTGCCCAGACTCCTTGTAACTTAGCAGCCCAATGCATATTACAGGTTAGTACCTGTAGTCATGACAGTACTAATACACTTTTGGGTGTTATCACTGTGAATTAAACTATTTAATGTGAAGTCTACAATCAAGCTGTCTATAAAAGGTCAGCAATTGATGACAAGCAATGTCAAGCACCAAGATGAAATGCCAAGCTGCTGTTTGTCAGAGAACCCATCTTTCATTCCTCCTTCTCATCTTCTAATCCTCCTCTGGCCAACCTCACTATGATTTTTCTTTATGCATTTCCTCAAGCCCTATCTGCTGGTACAACTTTTAGGACTCTAGCTGCACTGGTTCTCTGTTAGTAATTCATTACTGTTAGCCTCCCAGCACAGCCACTTCTGGATTTGGACAATCTCCAAGTCTCCACTGTTTTAGGTTAGGGTTGGGGCTTTCTGTTATCTGTACAGTAGCTTCCATGCATCCAGAGCCTTGGAAGCACCACCTTCAGCATAGGAAATCCTCAGAATTGTTCTCTTTGGATCTCCCTCTGCTAGGTGTGTAGCTATATATGTACAACTTTAGATAGTACTGAATATATACTTTGGATCTCCCTCTGCCAGCTATGTGACTTAGCCATAGCCTCCAGAGGTCACCCTTACACTGTTACAGAAAATTCTCATCAATCCCTACCACTAAGCACTGCCATTACTAAAGAATATCAGTTTTTACCATTTTGATGCTGTCAATCTATCCATCATTAGTGCTATCATTGATGAAAGAAGCCCATTGCCATGCATGGCTATTGGATGCCATCTATAATGGTCTAATTGCATGCACTAAGGTGACTTCTCTTTCTGTGACCTATATCCATGACCTGTCCATGTGCCATACCATATGGTTGGTGCACCTAGCCCTAATGGAGGCTTATCACTAGTATGTCCCCTTACTACCAAAGACTAATGCTACTAGCTAGCCAGCTTGGAGAGAGATGGCCTGTTCTGCTAGAAATAACTGGCTGGTTAGCTTGTTATGAGGACAATTTTCTTGCTTATTTTCCCTTATCCTCTCATTGCATTACTGCATTTGGGAGTAGATCCTGAATCTATCCAGGACCATGATAAAGAGTGGAGATATTTTTCCTGTATATTGACTTTACCAAGGCCAGACTCCTAATCATGTAATTATGCTGCCAAACATGCTAGAAAGCAGAGATATTTCTCCTTCAAACTGACTTTACCAAGGACAGACTCTCTAGGTCATGTGACTATGCACTCACAGAGCTTCATGGTACCCATGCATGTGCAGGAATTGAATCCAACTTCTAGGGCAGAAGCATCTGCCCAACAACACAAGTATAGCCTTGCTGCCTGCCTTATAAAAGGCCAGAATGAGAACAATGAAGAGATAAAAAGTGTAAAAGTATTCACATCTCTTGGTTTTAGGCTTACTCTCTAAGTCAAACTACAGATGCAAAATAGCTAGCATTAGCATATCCAAACAATGCAATAGAATTGCAAATTGACTCATTTAAAATTTGCATTAGTGTTTTGTTTGCTCAGTTTGACAGCAAACAGACCTGACATCTTCACATCATGATCTTCATGCTAAGAATAGTTTTTGTAAAGTAGAAATAAAGATTGAGCAGTAACAAAATCAAAGAAAGGTTCTTGCTTCTTTTAAGTCTTGCTTGCATGTATGTACCTCTCAATAATTCATTTTGATTTGGGCAATAGCATTTACAAATGAAAAGAATAATCTAATGTCAAAAATGTCATTAGCAGCTCATAAGCCCAGAATTCAAAAGCAAGTCTTTGGCAATTTTAGAAGAAAAGACCTTCAAAGCAAAAATCATTGTGTAATACTGGGTTGGAATTAGAGTATTAAACTGCATCAGTAGACCTTCTTGCTATCCATCTATTGTAAATCTCAATATTTGTAAAATATCTTGGAGGTTAGCTTAAATTTCCAATGCTAATGTGACAGCATTTGAGTTTTTTTGCTGCTGCTGTTGTTTTTTTTTTCTGCCTCTTTTGCTGTTCACTGCTCTGTTGCCTCATGCTTTTTTTGTTTTTCAGCTGCTCAAGCTTCTTCTTGTACTTCTGCTAACTTCAGGCCTTTGTTGGTGTTGTTTCATCTTGCATGAACATTGAGTATATGCTATTTGTAGGGCTTATTATTTTTAGATTTGAGGCATTACTTGAGACCTTAGATCTCTAATCCACAGTATGCTCAAAGCATTGCATTCTCAGAGTGGAGTTCCAGAAATCTTTGCTTCATATTGTCATATGGCTTTTGAATTGGCATTGAGTCAAGCTTGAACTGAATCAGGTCATTTACTGGCATGTATCTGCTGTAAATAGCAGCAATAAGCTGTAAGCTGTTGAGTAGATTTTTCACAAAAGAATGATTAAATGCATAGCATCAGACATATTGCAACTAAGCCTGCCACTAAACTGGCTTGCAATTAGCAATTTATGAAGCTCTGCAAGGTGGGAAAAGTTTGCAGTGCCAAGAAAAATAGAAGCTTCTCCAATGCATTGAGGAGGCCAATAAGGCAGAAAGCTTTTGCAATATTATATGCAAGTCTGCCAAGATTGTGCAAAACACACATTATAAACTCAAGTCAGGCTTAGATGGTAAGTTTCAAAGTAAAAAATTGCACAGGAAATAAGAGGAAAATAATTGACAAATATGTCAGCACATTATTTGAACATGATAATTCAAATCTGAGAGCCTTGAAAGAAGGTAGAGACCTGATAGTAGCCAAAATACATCTCTGAAAAAGTGAGGTTGGCCCAACAGAGGAACTGGTCATGAATATGCTAATGCTGATATAGTTAGAGACAACAGAGAAAGAGAAAAAATGATTCTACCAAGGCTGCTGCCTTGCTTTCATTATTGCAGTCCATCATTGCTGGCACCAGAACCTGTTTCCATCAGAAAAAGTAACAAAGAAATGTGGCATGCCATTTACAGTGTACATATTTCCAAGGGAAAAAGGATTGGGATAATGAGAAATGCCTTCTTCCAAAGTAAAAAGATTCCAAAGAAAATAGTATGACACATTTATCTATTACTTTTTCTGGTGGAAACAAGTTCTAGTACCAGCAATGCATCCAGAACAATCACTGTCAGCAATTGTAAGGTTTAAAACTCTTATCACACAAAAGTCAGGAAACTCACATACCACACTTGTTACCAAATAAATCTTTTAGCATCTATCATCTCCAGACATTTCTGCCAATGCTTGTTCTTTACTGACTTTATAGCTGCTGCCATCTTCCTGGACAGCCTTGCCACTTCAACTTTAGACAGATGATCTGGATTGTCACAGAACCTAAAAGCTAAGTTATTCACTCTGTGCCTCTGAGCCTTCAGCTGTGAGAGGTTCTTGAACTACCACCACTGAATAAATGGATACAAACATCTGATTGGAACAATTTTGTATTGGCAGTGACCTCCTGTATAATGGAATTAGTGTAGAAACTTTGGAAAATAAATTGGTTTGAGTGTCAGGTTCCGCTGACTATGGGGGCTTCCAACTGCAAGTGGGTCCTTACTAGGTGGACTCAATGTTTGAAGGAACAGCTCCAGATAGAGGACAGGGTTTCTGGAGGAAGTCCAGGACAGTGTGGGGTGCTCCAGGGGGGGCAGTGTGCAGGAGCAAAGAAAAAAGAACTGGGAGACTGAGACAAAGTCCAGGAGGCTGAGGCAAAGAGAAAGAGAGAGACTTGGAAAGACCAGGAGACTTGGAGAGGAAAAAGAAGTAGATTGGCAGACAATTAGACAGACAAGCTCATATGAAACAGTAGTATGACAAAGTAATGGCAAAGGTAATATCAAGATTACCCTAGCAGAGTGCTACCTACAGATTTAAATAGTGAGGTCCAGGACTGGTTCAGGGAGGTTTTAGTCCCAGGGGTGGTGATCGGAGTCAGTGCATGGGGCTGTGTACTTGAGGTACTGAATGGCGTTGAAGATGATCATGCAGGGCATTTGGGGGTGGTTGCATTGATGGATGGTCAGAGTCGGTAGGCTGGGCAGGTGGGGTGATCAGGAGATTTTGGGGTGAGGCAGGCACCGGGGTTGATGGGGGGTTGATGGAAGTTATGCCAGGGTGCCGGGGCTGATGGGAGATGTGCCGGGGTGCCAGGGCTGATGGAGGGTGTGTCCCTTGGGTCGTTGGTGAAGGTCCTGTTGTCCCAGGGTGGTTGGGGTGGTCTGGTGAGTGTATGGGGCTTAGGATTAGTGTGAGTCGTGACATTGAGTGTGTAGGAATGTTACAACCCTTCCCCTGTCACCCCCTGTCACCCCCAACAGCTCCAGAGCCCCAACCCCCCTAGGAGCACCCATCATATGCCGCCATCACGCACCCCACATACTACCATCCACATGCACCCTGGACCATCAAACATCACTCTGGGGCCATCACACGAATCACCTAGCCAGTTGGCACCAGCCCAGGCCATCCACACATCACACAAACCACTCAGCCATCACACAAGCCGCTTGGCCATCACTCATCACACCCTCGCTGGGCCCCAGTCAATTCCGTGAACCGCCCATGTGATCTCCTCAATACAATCACCCTCTGCCCTGCTACCACACATACAATTCCCAGATCCCCAGGACCCTTCATAGAAAAGTGCTCCCTCTGCTGTAGTATATAAGAACCATAGGTCATTCCCATGTACCTTAGTCTTAATATTACCAATCACTATCTGTGTTTGCTTAATTTTCTGTCTGAAATCTCTCTGTGCTTGCCTTGGTTACTATTCCGGCATGCACATCATTGACTGGCATGCACTCCGCTTACTTAAAACTGCTCCCGTCTCATCTCTGGGATTCCCCCCATTGACTCAACCACTCGCCCAATCCCGGAGTAAGCCCACCACCCCTGGGACTCACTCCATACCCATCTTGTGCCCCAGAACTTGTCCTGGAGCTCTTGACCCTGCATTTACATAGTTCGGCACTCGCTTGTGCCTTGTAAGATCATTGCTTGCTAGGAAAGGCCCCCAGGTCAGCAGAACCTGACATAATATTGAGACTCTTCCTTACACTACTCTTGATGGCTACGTACATGCAAAACTACTACCCCCTGAAATACCAGGTTGACCTGCACAGACACCTGGTACCCAATTACTACCCCACCCAAACCCCCCAACCCCTCTGCCTGCCTACCCCATATGAACAATACTCCATCTACTGACATTGGGTGTCAGACTATGCCCAGAATATTTACAGTCCCCTGAACCTCATGTCAACATGCATAAACAATGGGTCTCACTTCTGCACATTGCTCGGCAGCCTTCTGGAGACCCCACCCTATTCCAATAAGTCCCACCCAGTACCCCAAGCATGGGACCCTTTGCCCCAACCCCCTACTATGGCTACCAACTCCCCTGTGAACACCCCCACCCTGAGCTCTGACCCCAGTATCACTCCACTGTGGTGCCCCCTGCTAGGACACCCCCCTTGCTCCTGGGACAACGCCAACAAGCCAGGGCCTACAACCAGCAATGCAACAAAATTCTCCAGATCCTCTGAATGACCCCAGAAGACTTCATTCAACAGACCTGGGCCCTACTCATGGATTTAGGGCAGGATGACTTCAAAGGCTCCCCTGAGGATTGGGCCAACTGCCTGGTTGATTTCCAAGAAGGCCTGCTCACAGGCACCCTCTCGGACCAGGTAAAACTAACCTTCCAGCGTAACACAGTGCTTTGGGAGAAATACCAGACCCTGATTGAAGAAATCCACATTTCACCCTTGCTGCAACCTTTCGACAATCCCACAAATGCCAGCCCACTCCTTCCATATCCAACAAGGAGACCCTCCAGTGCCTGATCCCACCCTAGAGCAATAACAATAGGAAGAGTGCCAGGCCACCTCAAACATCCTGTGCATCCTCAATCCAGTGGAAGGTCTATTCAACCAGCCCACCACACGCACAGTAGGACTCTCCACCCGCTGCCAAGCTAACTCCATCCCTAGCTCCTTTGAAACCTGGAAATGCCCTGCTGCTCCCCCAGAGCCTCTCGGCGCACCTCAAAGCATGCAACCACCTCCACCACCTCCTCCCCCCAGAACTCGACCTGACAGCACTGGTTTCAACGACACCCTCCAGTACATTGACAAGACTGCTTGAAATGCTCCTCGCTCTCAGAAACAACCCCCTCAGGGCCCCATGCCCTCAGCCATGTACCCCCAAAATCAAGACCCCCAACAAGAAGTGCCACCACACTTCAAGCCTTGCCGACTCCTCATGGAGGCCCAACCCGCTCCCCTCCAAGGACCCTCCTACTGCCAAGGCCCCCAACAACCTCCAGGACCATCCCCACCACTGCCACCCCCATCCCCCAGAGGCCCCCATGACTGTCGCAACCCACACTAGTCCTAAGCCCCAGACACTCACCAGATCATCCCAACCACCCCAGGACAACAGGACTCTTGCCAACAATCCAAGGGACACACTCTCCATCAGCCCTGGCACCCCGGCACACCTCCCATCAGCCCTGGCACTCTGGCATAACTCCCATCAACCCCCCATCAAGCCCAGTGCCCGCCTCACCCCAAAAACCCCTGATCAACCCTCCTACCCAACCTACTGACCCAACCACCCACCAATCATCTGGCTTCCTGCGCGACCACCCCTAAATGCCCCGCACAATTACCTCTGATGCTATTCAGTACCTCGGGTACACAGCCCCACACACCAACCCTGATCATCACTCCTGTCACGACCCGCACTAAGCCCCAAACCCCAGACGCCCACCAGATCACCCCAACTGCCCCGGGGCAACAGGACCCTCGCCTACCACCCAAGGGACACA
>JAGGAT010001163.1:0-10972 GCA_017657195.1 Termitomyces sp. T70a | reverse complement strand
GGGCAAGCAAGCTGATTGCCACGGCACGGTATCCCCTGTGAGCGGATCACTTAGGCCTAGGAGCTCTAGCTAGACTTCAGGGTTAATAGTATTTATACTTTTTGCACCCATTTGAGTGAGCAAGACGCGAACTTAAATAAAAACAATTAAAATAAAAACTATTCATTGCATTTTGAAGTGTGAGATTTAGTGTAACTAAAGTCCCATGAAACTAGTGAATAGGAGCTTTGGTACAACTACAGTCAAACCTCAGTGTAACTAGGTTGACTTGTGACTAACAGAGACTCACATTTCGCATCACCATTCTCATATCTCAAAAAAGTAAAGCCAACCATGCTAGAGCCCAGAATTTTCAAGTTTACCAGAAATCTGTCCAAAAGCCCAGAATGTCAGGGGACTACTATTTCACATCTATTTTTTGTATACTTTTTCACTCTTTCTCCACTCATTTCACATCTATTTCTTTACTTTTCAGCCTTGCTCTCAACTCTCTAGACTTCTGCCTACTTGGTTGGGGGATAGCACAGGCCATACTCCTTTGATTTACTCAGCCTAATGCCAGACTCCCTCAAACATCAAATTGGTCTGAGTTTTAAAAGAGGGAGTTTTTTCAGCCATTCAACCATTATTTACTCCCTCTTTTCAGACTCAGCTGCACATGTAACCCAGACATGTGACCTCAGCAGGTGACATAGACATGTGACTCAGGCATGTGACCCAAACAGGTGATCTGAACATGTGACCATTACATGTGACTTACATATTATGTGACTTACTTTTTATTTTCTTTGAGCATCTGGCAGAGTAAATCCTTAGACTTGTTCTCTTTTGATTTCCCTCTGCCAGCTGTATAATTGAGCTATAGCCTTCAGAGGTCACCCTTACACGCTTTTTCTTCACCCATTTCATGTTTATTTCTTCACTTCTCAGCTTTGCCCTCAATTTCAGGGAACCTATCTTTCATCCCTCCTTCTCACCCTCTAATCCTTCTCTGGCCACCCCCACTATGATTTTTCTTTATGCATCTCCTCAAACCCTACTGGCCAGTACTATTTCTAGGACTCTAGCTGCACCAGTTCTCTGTCCATAATTTATTTACTGTCAGTCTTCCAGCATAGCTGCATTGGGACCCTTCTTTCATCTCTCATTCTCACCTTCTACTCCTTCTCTGGCCACCCTCACTATGATTTTTCTTTATGCATTTCCTCAAGCCCTATCTGCTGGTACAACTTTTAGGACTCTAGCTGTGCTGGTTCTCTGTCCATAATTCATTTACTGTCAGTCTCCCAGCACAGCTACTTCCAGATTTGAACAATCTCCAGGTTTTCACTGTTCTAGGCTAAGGTTGAGGCTTTCTGTTATTCTGTACAATAGCTTCCATGCATCCAGAGCCTTGAAAGCACCATCTTTAGCATAGAGAATCCTCAGAGTTGTTCTCTTTGTATCTCCCTCTGCCAAGTGTGTAGCTATGCCTGTACAACCTTAGATAGTACTGAATATACTTTGGATCTCCATCTGCCAGCTGTGTGACTTAGCCATAACCTCCAGAGGTCACCCTTACAAAGAGGGAGAATATCAAATGGCAGCATCTGCCTTCTTGGCAGATCCATCACATTCTTCTTGCACTTTAGATGGTTCACCAAAAGCTTTGCCAGCATTAGCATTTTCCTCAGATCCTCCTCAGTGATTTCCATGCTTTTTTGGCTTAGAGTTGTTTCCTTTCTTCTTTTTTGAGTTTGCTTGAGCTGAGGACAAGTCTGGGCAATTGGTCACCTCCTACAGGCTGTTGCAGATGTAGCATGCAATAGTTTGAGCTGCTGCAGCAGCTGTGGCTGCTATTGCTTGCACCTCATTTTTAGCTGTGCAATGCTGCACTTGCTCTGTACAGAATGTCTCAATCACAGCACCTTGGAATAAATCATTAACATGAGCACTAATAATATGAATAGTTTGTATTCTTCATGCAGTAGTGCATGAAGCATTGCCATGTTCATCATCTAGGGTTTTGATGGTGTGGGTCTCCCTCTTATTGCCCTGATTATCAGAGGTGGAAGGGGAATGGAGTGCATGCATGTGTTGCATTGCACCTTGGACATGCATACAGGGGTCAACAAGTTCTTCATACTCTTGCAAGTGGACATTGAAGACATTGGTGACTTAAATCAAGCATTTGGGGCAATTTGTCTTAGCTTGACCCACATTGCAGCAGGATCATTGCATATGGCATCAACATGAATCTTATTCCCTTCATCAAGCCACTGGTATATTTCACCAGCAGCTTGGTCACTATAGAGGTCATAGGCATTGATAGTCATGGTATTTGAACCATCAGCATTGGAGGAGAGATGTTGTTCTCTACCAGTGACAATGCATATTCTGCCAACAGCCATGAGGTGACCATACATGGCCCTTTCCCATTCAGCATACTTGATAGTTTCTAACTTTGATAGCAGGGATTGAGAAGCTGTTGTGACATTGTCCATTGTGTGAAGGTGATGCTAGAACTAAAAAAAATGTGTGTGGGAATTGGGAGTGTTTGTAAAGTTATTATGCTTCAAACGTTTCAAATAAAACAAAATGGAGCATGGTAAACAATTTCAATCTTTGGCATAAGTCTGTGGGCCAGGACCTATAACCTGTTGCAGCAGGCTTCACACAGGGAAGAACAGACTGAGACCAAATGAATGAAGATATAGCATGATAGGGTTTATATATGTAGACTGATGTCCTCATATTTGATAGACAGTAGATTATGAAGGAGAAGGGCATCCAGGAAATGAAAAAGAATTTGTGTGGTCACATGAATGGCTCCTTGCTTAGTTGTGCACTCCTGGCATTACATACTCTCAACAGGGTTAGTTGGCAAGTAAATAAAATTGTTGGCAGTCACAGGCAAGTCAATATATTATAAGATCTTATTTCTAAGTTCACATCTGACAAAATTAGGTGTATGCTCAATCTGGCAAAGATTGCACAGCTAATGCTTCATTTTACCTTGTATACAGAATCTATTGGCCAACCCTGTTTGGAATGCCTTCTGTTGACCTATTTCACATCAAAGACATTTCCAGGATGGCTTGCTTTTGTTTCAACTTTCTGCAAGACCATGCTTATATAACGAAGCTGTGGGTGTCTGGAAAGTAGCTCACCCCATAGTACAATAACTGTGGTAAGACTATCAAAGTTAACTAAGCTCTGCAAGCAGACACTTTTAGACAGAGTGAAGAGGCTCCTTCTTGATCACTTGCGTGAACATCTCGAGTGCTGCTGCAGGCTGGAAAGCCGCCTGGACGACGAAAAGTCAGCGAGGAATCTTAAAATAGTGTTTAATACAGACAACTTCATGCCCAGCAGCATATACACGCCTAGAGAAGCGTCAATTTTAGTATGTATCACGGATAAGTTCAGAAATGTCTGACGAAAAAGAAAAGTTGCCAACGTTCTTGATGGCTGCAACAGAAGCCCCATCAAGTGTCATATTTGTAAACACGGCGCTATTCAGAGCCGCTTTCCCAGACCATTCCATCGCCAATATAGCTTCGTGCACTCCTACCCAGTTGCAGCTGAAGCAAGTGTATAAGCCGCAGAATGACTAAAGAATTGCTATCTCTCACATGATATCAGCATCGCCGGCCTAAAGTCGACAGCAAAGAGAATCAGCAGACGACTAGAATTTATCAACAGGTACGTTAATACCCAGATAAGAATCTTGAGGCCTGTGTCCGCAAGAGCGGCAAGTTGCGGCAGCCATGTTCGTGCGTCCTAAGGAACAGATTAAACATCAAACAGCCACAAGAGTCATTGAGGACGCACGTCACCTGTCTCAGCGAAGAGTTCAAAGGGGGGATCTGGACACTCTCCATAGGCCACCTCTGCACCTATAGCATTTGTGACAGACAACAGGCGCAGGTAATTCACGTAAAACTCGGGAGGAAACGGCTCTGACGAATTCTGGCGCAGGTCGTATGGGTCACGATTTTTTGTCGCAGGTACAAAAAGATGCAGAGTCTGTGTGTCAAATTAAAGGACAGACATGGAAGGGCTTCAATTTAGGCAGCATACGCAGAAATCATCCGCTTCGATGCACGTCTTGTCTGAAGAATCTGCGGTACCGGCAGCGTAGCATGCTTCCTCTTGGACCTGGCAGCCATTGTTGTTGAAGAACGAGTTGTTCATTTTCTCAACGGTCGAAGGAGATACAAGTGCCCCATATCCAGGCGCATTTGCGGCAAAATCGACATATGCCTTGTTCTGGATCAATGGGTCAATCCATCCACTAGAGACGTATGAGAAAACTGTGAGATCCTCGGCCTCAGAACTTACTTATTAATCATGAGGGCGCTGACTACCACCTCTTCACCTACGAGGGCCCCGTTCTGAATTAATGCATTCTGTTGATCAAAATAAGTCACAAAAGCGGGTCCGTAATGCCCTCCGTAGCTTTCGGTAGCAAAAATAAACCTAAAGATCCATTCAAAGGGAGATAAGGAAGATTATGCTTCAGCTCGAATCCATGAAACATACTCCCGGCTCTGATATGTTGAGAAAGCGGAGCTCTCAAACAAGACTTGGAATGCCTGCCATACGAGCTGCGCTGCAGATTGCGTGCTATTAACCGTGTCAATTCCATGTGAAAAGCCGGTGCCGATAGGTTGGTCAATGTATATCACTACGAAATACTCCCCATCAGGCAGGAAACTGTGATTACACAGCGACCACGTACTATTGCTAACATTATTCCAGCTTAAAGGTCCATTGGCTTCTGAAATACATCAGATAAGGTGTTTCAAACCTGAACGGGTTGAGTGTTGTCGTTTTTCCATCAGCATTAACAGTACACGGGCCGTTCTCTGTCAAAAGGAGGCAGTCATTTAAGTCAGATAATGTTGTCAATCGCTCGTGCGATATACCTTGAAAGAGCCCAATCATGGACGAGCAACCAGGGCCGCCATTTAACCTCAAAAAATACATTTAGGATGGTCTACTCATTGTCAAATACATAGGTAATCATACCATAAAGTGAATGGAGCCGTTTCTGGAGACCTCCTAGCTTCAAAGAACCAGAACCACTAGACTGAACATGAGACAAGTAAAATCTAGTTGTCGCTAATTCTGGCTCACCAAGGACATATCGGTGCCAATATCAATATAACCAGAGAGTTGATTAACGCCAGGAGTGGTCTCGCAGATCCCGGAGTTCTTTACAAAACGCACACCTACATCTTGATTGCTAGACTTAAAGCTAGTCACCACTGGTTGTGAGACCGCAGGACCAGCGCTTGCCGAAGCAGGGAAGAGGAATAGTCGAGGGAGCAGCGTGGCAAGGCTCAAGTAAAACTTGAAAGAAAACATGGGAAGTTCGAGCCGTCTGTTGTCATGGCCTTCTGTTATATCTATATAATATTGGCTTGATAATGACGCTGCCTTCTTGGCAGCAGCCATATGCATTCGAGTGTATTTATAACTTTCACAGAACGGAAGGCATAAGATCATGATAGATAACGCCTGAAGAATGTAATGTCATGTCGTATGGTCCCATCACCAGCGTGTACAGAAGCAATGTTAATGAAACGGTGCGAAATTTTGAAGTCGTATCATGTGGGAGGGAAAGGGAGTGCAAGTGGAGATAGATAAGCTGTTGGTACCCTGCCTGGACCAAGTTCAGGTGGTGCCTGAGATGTGTGAACGCGGTCACTAGAACTTTGAACTCCGCTCTCGTGACGGCTTTATGGCAAACGTTGACTAACCCAACTGCAATCATCCATAACCAGTATTGATTATGATAATATAAAGTGCAAAGCCACTGCGACGAACCAAGCTGACAGTTATCACCGTGGTGTATGTACTATGGGCCGTTGCGAAAGTGAGATCTAGAAATCTGATCCGATGTCGGCTCCATCCGTCCAACGTTGACATACTATCACACAGCAACTGATAAACCAACACACTTGCCGTCCTTCCTTTGCACGCTCATAGATTTATTTCTATTGGTGAGACACCATCCCCCACCATAGAACTTCCAGTTTCAATGCCGTCATGGTGTTGAGATCCAAGGGATCTCGGGACACTGGCAAACGCATAAGCGACCAGGGCGACAACGGGCGTGTCTCCACGGAAATTAACACCACGACTGAACGGTTCAATGGACAGTGCATTTTAACATCACCATGTCCTTTTATACAGTTGCCGATGTCCCTAGATCCCTTGGATCTCAACACTCCTCACTGTGAACATGCATATCCAGTTCAATGTGAAAGTGGACAGATGACACATCAAATACAATAATTGGAGGTGCAAAAGTAAATTTCAATGGTTTAATTGGGGGTAATTTGCATGTGCAAATTGTTTGATGCAATCACTTTTAGAGACCTCTCAGGCATTCCTGAATAGATAGGAAATTGTTGCTAACCAATGTTATAGACAGGTTGTATGTTGGCATATAAGTCAGGTTTTATACTATAAGTAATACACACCTCAGCAGCATCCACAGATGGTGATAAGCAATTGAGTGTGGTGGTATGAAAATTGAATATCAGTAATAATAGAATACAAAAGGAGATAATGATCATGGTATGAAGAGAAAGAAGGCCTAGAATTCCAATGTCAACACAATGCAAAGTTTTTAGTGAGGTGTAGAATTCTAGGATTACCTGCAAATTGCACTCCTAATCCAACAGGAAATTGGATTGTCAGGCCTTGTTTGCATTGCAGCTAGCAAGGATCTAGAGTGACAAGTAGTTTATTCCTGGAATATTTGAGATATTTGACAGATGCTTCTTGATTGTTAGGCGACTGAGTTGGGGATGAATGATAAGGCATTACTGTTGGCCATCATGATATGGATATGGCTGGTAATGTTATCACAGATGGGGTGGGATATACTTGGGATTGCTTTCACTATTTGTTGGAGGGGATCGCAAGATACAATCTCAACTGTTTTTACACCGACCGAGTTTCTGTAATCAACACTATTTGATATCACATTTATCTAGGACTTACCGTGCCTTCAAATCATTTGTGATGTTTTTATTCTGGCAGGTTTGCATTACTATTCAATACCCAAGCATCATATCATCCAACGAGTCCCAGAGCCATACTTGGCCATATATTCTGACCTATCTCTTGCTGATGCTATGTAGAACCTCTGAGGAACCTTGTTTGAGCTCTTAGGAAACAATTTGATAACCTGCAGCTCCGTTTTAAAAACCTTGTGATCAAGAGGGATCTAATAGCAGTGACCATACACAAGTGGCCAATGATCATTGGATATATATCTATGTGTTTCTGGAATCTAGGGTACTCTGTGCAAGAAAGAGACATGGTATCTATGTAGTCATATAGGAATTTCTATCAAACAATCGGTCCAAAAGCCACACAAAGAGCAAATAACAAGATGCCAATGACAAGGCCCGCAAACACCACAATACGTGGTCCAAAGTCCGACCAGAAAGTATTGACCACAAACACAGGCGTGAGGGGTGGATAGAGTGACACAGAGACCCTATGGACGTGTCCAGGCTTCGTATTTCGAGCAACGATGAAAAGCGTCTGTCTCCGCTCATCATGGAAGTACGTGTCCTCCTCATCGAGCCCCTCTACGATGACCTTCCGACCAACCGTGAGTAACGAAGGGAGGAAAATCTCCGTCTCTAACGACTTCAAACTTCTCTCTGTACTTGGGTGCTCTTCTCTTTCATATCGAGCATCCCCATTCTCACTACCCGCGTTCCCCCACTCAAACAAAAAAGCGCCAGTATTCATCTCATAATCGAACTTGCGCGGGATACCGGCGGTTTTGGCAGGGTACGGACGGACGATAGAGGGTAGGATACGCGCGCCGTTGTCAAGAGACGGCAGGTCCTGTTCGTAGTACAGAAGTGACGGTGGCAAAGCGCGTCTGCGACTGAACCAGGAGAAGTTCTCGCCGTTCCAATCGTCTCCAGCGAGGTCCGTGTTGGAGGGGTTATAATTCCAGAGACTGGGAATTTTACGATTTTACAGGAGGTTTCAGGGAGAGAAAGAGGAGACATGACGTACGTGAACCCTACGAGAGATCTTTCAAAGGCAGTGATCATTGCGTCCATCATTCTCGTTTGCCAGATAAAGTTTTCTGTGAGGAATGCTTCTTTCTTGCTGGGGACGATGGGGACAACTACAGTATTAGCATATATCCCTCCGAGTTCGTCCAACACGCACTTCATATCCATAGGTATACCACACTCGCCGATAATGACTGGATTATCTCCGAGAGCGTCATAGGCGTGTTCAACGATGTTCCGTATTTGCAGACTGAAGTTTTCTCGTGCGCCTCCATGGCCCCAATAGAATGCCTCTAGAGGGAACATTCCCTGCCGAAAAAAAAGAAAAACATAACTACGGTCAATAGAGGAACTAGCCGTGAGCGTACCCTAGAAAGGCCCTGTACGTTGACTGTGAACTCCCCAAAAGCTTTACCGAATAACGCGTTGAGGTCGTACCTAGATAAATGTTTCGTCAGCGCGGTACTGAGTATAAAAGTCGAAACGGGATTACTTACCAATGGGGGGCATACACCATATTCGGCACCCGATGTTCCGGGGTCCAAGTTTTAGGGCAGAACTATTGTGAGAATGATAAATGAGACGAAGACAAAAGATGTAGGCGAATAGCACACTTCGTTGGGTATAGCTTCCGTGAATATAATCTTCTCAGGGACCGACGCCCCGCGTACACGTTCTGTCCACTTCTCTAAAAATGGGAAATAGAAATTGTTATACCAGTCAATCTATCCGTCATCCTAAATCGTATTGAGAAAGTACCGAGACAAATGAATATGCACACCTTCTTTCCAGTTGCAGGATTATATTTGAAATAGTTCTCCCTCAACATAACACCCTCATTACGAACATGATCCCAACCCCATACGTTGTGCAGCTCCCAAATGCATTTTCCTTCTGACGGGCCATCACGACGCCACACCGACTTCCCATGCGGGTTTAGCACGACGGAAGAGGTGCGCCGCGTTGGCATGGGGAAGGAGCGTGTCCAAGCACCGACGGCAGTAGGGTGTCCTGCACCGAGTTGGAAGGATTCGAAGGCGGTTGCTAGAAGAAGATAGGTGAGATGAAGGGAATGAGATAGTGATGAACGTACGGCAATACGAGAGATGGAGATCAGTATTATAATCCCACGAGTGAAATGATTGGAGCTCTACATATCCTCTATGTGGTTCATTGAACATCTACCCGGACACGTCTGAGTGTCTGTGCATGCACGTACACGAACACCTGACGTACCTCAAAACCCAACACACCATCCAGGTCCCCAAGGTTCTGCACGAGCACTTCCGACATTGCAAGGTACGAATCTTGTAAAAACTGCTGTATCGACACAAACTCTCCATTTTTATCCTTCACCTTCACCTTCGGTGCAAACGTGTCACCTGCCCAAAACAACGTCCTTAACCAGTGCCTGCGGTCAGCCGACGCCTTTCAACTACACATCACAAACACTCACGCCATCGTCGCTGCCGCCAATTTCGTATATCCTGTAGGCCATACGCCCCTTTCCGACTCCTCATGCCCACCACCCTTAACGCCCAATAACCACGCCGCCCCCGTCTCCTCTAATGCGTCGAGATCAAAGCCTGCGAGCTCAAGCGTCCATGCGGGAGCGCCAGATCCACCGGAATAGCGTGACCAGACGTCTTGGTGGATTGAAACAAAAGCGGTGAGTCCGTATGAGGGAAGGAGAGACAGTAATTGGCGAATGTAGTTCAGATACTCGCGGTCATAGATACCTCTTCATGTTGATGTGTTAGAATGGATTGGATAGAGTGGAAAAGAGAACGTACGGGCCTGCGTGTTCAATGGCTTCCCATGTCACAAGAAAACGAACTAGAGGGTTCGATCATCCTAGCAAAGGTTTAGACGAGAGTTGGAGACGTACTGAACGTAAGGCCCCATCGCCGTAGACGTGCAAAATGTTCTGGTGCCTCTTCAAAAGGAAATGGTCTGCCGACAAAGGTCACAGATTCGGCGTCTGCAGGGAAGGTATCGTGGTTATCGTTTGTTGGACTTGATTAGCGACCATCAAGGTAAGATTAGCCTACAAGAATAAATGAAAAGAACATTTCGATACGCACGCCTTTGTACATCCTGCCAAATTCACGCCTCGCAACAAACAGACCCGTCCATACGCGTCGACAAAGTGACGACCTTGTATCCGTAGCGATGCGCCCGTTCCTCCTAAAGACCAGTCGTGCGCGTAAGTTCCAGATGCAGAGCCTGGACGGTACAACGCTTTTAGCGAAGGATGGACCTAAGAAACGCGCAAAAATCAGCAGCAGTATTGACTTGCGAAGTGCGACTGACTTCTGGCACAGTGGAACCTTGGACTTTGCTGGAGGAACTATCTACTAGAACGAAGGACGCGTAGAGGTCTGAGGGGGCTGCTGACATATTGGAGAGATATAGCTTGAGTCTAAATGGCCAGCAGTTTAGACAGATCAAAGGAAAGAAGCAGTCAGTGCGCGACTACGACAAAGGGAGCGTGGTCACGTGTACCGTGACAGTTTGCAACCCCAAAACACATGACAGTAGCGATTGTCCTAGATTACTTTCTGGTCCCGTCGATTTCAATATTCCGTGTGCCCCTCTAAGTGGAGTGAAACCATAGTTTCCCTTATACGACCTGACTACGTGGGTAAGGCATCGTATTCAGATTGATTCACAGATGCTCAGAATGATGGATTTTCTGATTTCTCAATTTAATATTGTGTTTCGGCTGTCATATGTATGATCAGATCTACTCGCTTAAGTGGGGTTTCTCTCACCCACGCTTCAACCGCACGAGTCGGTCCAATCTTATCAATCACATGACGGGGTTTGCCAATCTGAGCTTACCTCTAAGCGACGTACAGTCAAACCTCTTATAACCCATGGCCCTTGTAACCCATAACCCCTTAAAACCCATGGGTTTGGGTCATCCACCA
>JAGGAT010001162.1:0-10977 GCA_017657195.1 Termitomyces sp. T70a | reverse complement strand
TAGCCTTGCCGCCTGCTCCACGGGAAGTCACGGACATCACCAGCTCGCAGGCTCTCCTCCCCACGAGGAACATCCCACTACCTCCAAACTCGACGCGTCTCGGTCACGTGACGCATCACGACCCCTACCAGCACGTGCCGCTCCCACCGGATAACTAATGAAAACCACGCCATCACCCCTGCATACAGGCTCCACACTCCGCCGGCATTCTCCGCCGCCACCGGCAACTCACCGCCGGCTCGGCCTTCCTCTTCGAGTCGGAATATGCCCATATTTGACTCAATAATGACAGATGATCAACGGCTGGCACTTTCAGTCAACACCGCCACACGCCACATTACAATTTAGCGCCTACCCTTGTCAAGACTCTGATTGACGCCCTGCACGTTATGTGGCGGCACGCCCAAGCTAACCGCCCGCATGACGCTCCCTGAGTATCATTTACCTTCCTTATAGTCTTATTATCGGACCTTTCACTTACATTTCATTAGCGGCGACCATTAAGAGTCGTTGCCGACCCTTCACTAAGTCGCCGCCATTACTTACTATAAATACCTTACCATTTGTCAGTAGAGAAATCATCGAATTGCACCCAGCACCTTCACGCCATAGTCCAGATCTCTAAGAACTCGCTCGAGGCGCTAAGCAATTAGCGACTCTGCCCTTCTCCATCTCCAACAAAGGTTCTCTGTGCGGCCTTTGTTCCACGTTTTGAACGGTACTATACGAGTACACCTTCGTCGTTAGTGCCAACGCTTGCCGCCTCTTGGCGCCGACAGTAAAGATTCGAAGCTTCGTAAGCTTACTACGCGTCATTTCTCGTACTTCTTGACCTCTTACCGCCTGCCGTCACTCGACGGCAACATCCTTGCCGCCTTACACTACACTTTAGGATCGAGTAACTGGGACCTGCCCGGGACTCCCTCACACTTCGCGAGCCCAACGCGAAACAAGGCTAAGTGCAGCTTACTAAGACAGCATCTAGCTAAATTTTGGGCGCATCAACGTGACAGCCACACTACCTACCAGCCAACTCCGGTGATGCCCCAATGCTGCCTGCACCACCTCGACTCATTTCAACAACCCCCGCACCTCCTCTGCACCTGCCCCTTTGACCTCCTGTCCCATGCCCTGCTCCATGCGTGTCTGCAAACCCATCACCTTGCCTTCTAAGACCACCTGTGCCCAGAATGCCGTGTCCCTCTCCCCCTGCAAATCCTTCTGCATCCACCGCTCCCGCTGCACCTCCTCATAGACCTCCTGGAGCCGAGTCAACAAGCAATGCTCCCTGACCTCCACCTCCTCAAGCAGACAGCACCTCATGCTTTTGGGGCCATACGAGGGAGCCTCAAGAAGGGGCCATGCCATCCCGGAAGAGAAGACCTGACCCTAGGACCCCAAGGAACCTGCTGTTGGCAGGTCCAGGAATCCCAGGGGCCGACGCACCCACTTGGTAGGAGGGGGCAAACCCTCACTCAAAGAACCTCGGAGCACGGCCCAGCGCTTCCCCTTGTTCCACCAAACCCAAGCTCCCTCCTCCTCCTCCTCTTCTCTGGACAACCTCACCACTTCCTGATGCTTGCCCTTGTTGTGATGGGGCCCCTGCAGTATCTCCTCCTCTGATGACAACAATCAAAGTAGTGAACAATGCCCCTGGACCTGTTGCCATGCTCCACTCCCTCTACCCCCACCCTGACTCCCTGATAGGCCTGCCACTCCTCTCCGTACTCCCCTCCCACAAGGAGTCTGCGTCTCCCCAAGCTGCTCCATCACCTAGTCCTTGCTCCAACCCTGTTCCTCTGCAATACACCTCACCCTCCATGCCCAAATCACGGAACACTGCTCATGCCATGTCTGGTAGGCCATGCACATTGAAGTATCCCATTGGGACCCCACCATCAGCTCCTCAAATTTGCAGGGTACTCCTCGATGGGTGCACATCAGACACTGAAGAAGTCGAAGGTCAGCCAAACTCTGCAAAGATGAAAGGAAATCTCACCAGACCCACTCTCTCACACCACTTCTGAGCTGGAGGCCCCCAGGGACGACCCAGTGCTGCCTCAGACTGGTCAGGCAACACCTGGTCCTGGGGAATACGCTGTGCGACTGGGACAGCCCAGATCTCCCTCACACCCAGGATAGAATGGTTATGATATGATGATGATGGGGGAGAACGAGAACGCGGGGCAGGACCCGCTGTGGGGGAAGGGGGAGCAACAAGGGGAACCAAATGCAATCCTGGGGATGTTAACAGATGCTGGCAACATGACCCAGGAACACTCACGTGTGAGCTCATCAATGTGCACCTAGTCTCTCTGCCACTCAAACTCAGCCTAGCACCTCTCATACTCCTTCCATATGGTCACGGAGTTCTTGCCTGCAGGAGGGGGGGTAGGAGAATGCTGAGGAGTTGAGGGGCGTGACATTGTTGAAGAAAGGAAAGGGATTCCAAATTTTTTTCATTTAACTTTGCTTCTAGTTGCCCCCCTGATAGCATCAGGCTTCACATCACCTTTGGTTCCCACAAGAAGACACACCGCTACTACTCCGCTTCATGAGACTCAGCGTTGAGAGGGGGGCAATGTCACGACCCACACCTACCGCAGGCCCCAGACACTCACCAGACCACCCCAATCACCCTAGAACACAGACCCCTCATCAACAACCCAAGGAACATACCCGCTATTAGCCCAGCACCCTGGCACACCTTCCATCAGCCCTGGCACCCCGGCACACCTCCCATCAACCCCCCATCAACCCTGGTGCCTGCTTCACACCAAAATCCCCTGATCGACCCACCCACCCAGCCTACTAACTCACCTAGCCTACCAACCCTGAACATCCCACCAATCATCTGGCTTCCTGCATGAGCACCCCCAAATGCCCTGCATGATCATCTCTGACACCATTCAATACCTCAGGTACACAGCTCCATGCACCAACCCTGATCGCCACCTCCAGGACTCAACCTCCCTGAACTGGTCCTGGACCTCACTATTTAAACCCATAGGTAGTACTCTGTTAGAGTAGTCTTGATATTACCTTTGCCATTACTTTGTCATACTACTGTCTTGTACAAGCTTGTCTGTCTAATTGTCTGCCAATCCACTTCTTTTTCCTCTCCAAGTCTCCCAATCTTTCTAAGTCTCTCTCTCTCTCTTTGCCTCAGTCTCCCAGACTTCATCTCAGTCTCCCAGTTCTTTTCTCTTTGCTCTCGCACACTCCCCTTTCACTTCCCTTGTTCCTGGACTTTGCCCAGAACCCCCAGAAACCCCATCCTCTGTCCAGAGCTGTTCCTTCAGATGTCAAGTACACCTAGTAAGGACTCATTTGCAGTTGGAAGCCCCCATAGTCAGTGGAACCTGACACTCTGGACTATAAATTGGCAAGACTCAATGCAAAGAAGGCTGTCTTAGAGACCATAGCTAATGAAACATGGTTGGGCACTGGCTTAGAAAGCATGCCCCAAGCCACCTTGGGAAGTAGAAGAGGCAGAATTTTAGTGGGTAGTAGGCACAACCTCAGGACAGGCATTGGGTAATAAATCCAACTGTGCCTTTAGCCTCATACACATGCATAAGGGCATTTCTGTAAGGGCAACCTCTGGGAGTTGTGTCTAATCACATAACTGGCAGAGGGAAATCCAAAGTATATTAGAACTCATTACAATACAACAGAATGTAGCTAATCACTTGGCAAAGGAAAATCCAAAGAGAATAAGTCTAAGAATTTCCCAAGCCAGGAGCCTGAAAATAATAGCACAGCCAGTCACCTGACTGTGAAAAGTGTGGCTATGCTAAAGTCAAGGATGATAGATGCTGATATAAGCAGCCATTGGAATCAAGGCTGATATAAGTGGCTATTGGAACCAAGGCTAAAATAAGTAGCCATTGGTGGGCTGGTATCATAAAGTAAGTAAATAAAGGTAGTAATAGTAACTGAACTTGAGAAAAAAGGAGAGGGGAGTCTCCTAACATTTCCTCATAGAAAACCTTTTTGCTGGCTGTCTCTCAGAACTCAGTTGTAATCCTGGGTGCCCAGCTCAGCAGGCAGGGAGGAGACAACTTTGGCATTGGTCTTCTTGCTGTTAATGCTACTCCAAAAAAAGAAGAAAAAAATTGTATTCACAAAAAATTGAGCAAAGTGACCAGAGTCACCATGGTCAATACAAATGCAAACAGCTCATAGATAACTGGCATGAAAGACTACTTGGCCCTGCACAACCCCTTTCCACTTATTTTTTTAGTTTTACAGGCCTTCATAGCTTTGTCAGATGATATGCACACAACTTTTTTGATAGGCAATGGAGCAGTGAAATACCTGGCACACTTCATAAGCCTCAATCAGAAGTGTGAGTGGTCAGCAATATTGCAGTATCATATTCAATTTCACCTGAATACTCATGAAGGAATGCTAGCCAGTTCTTATGCAGGTTGGGCCAGACCTCATAACCTGCTTTTGAGAGTCTTTCCTAGGTAATGCAAGGATGCTGACCACACTTGCAAGGCTACTCAGGCTGGAAAGCATGATCAGGACATTAGCTCAGAAACCTGCTTTGCTCTCAACAAGAGCAACTGTGTCACATCTCCTTGCCCTAATGGCCACATCCACAAGTGCACAAGTGTGGCAGCAAGGACCACACAAAGAAGAACTGTAAAAAAATCTGAAGACACATTGTTGAGTATGGGTGGGCCATTGTCAAGCATGGCAATACTGAAATCTAGAGGTTGTAAACATTAATGATTATTAGATCAAGAATTCTGCCATGCACAAAATGCAGTACTGGCATATCTTCCCTGACATGTGTAGATTGCTGCAATCTGAAACTTTGCCTTCATTTACCATACCTACAACCTGTCTCCAAGCCAGGTATAGGACACTGATCAATGAAAAGGATACTTATATGGAACTTTAAGAAACTGTACTTTCTATTGGAAACAGTCAAGTCATAGCACACACCCACACTCCCATGCACATGCTGAGTTTTGAATGAAAGATTTAGAAGCTCCTCAGCATTTTTCATGTCCTGTGAGAAGTATAAAATGTAAAAGACATAAAAACAGTCATAAGCAAGGTGAAATATTAATAATTGTTGTAATGATTACATCAAGGTTCATTCCAATGAACAGAGCTTTCTCATCACATGTTTTCATGTGCTCTGTCAGAGACTGAAGCTAGTCAGCCATGTTTTTTCCTCTTGTTTTCAAGTCTGACATCCCTAGCCTTACAATTGTCCAAGGGTTAGATTACATGTCTAATCATGTGTCTAATGTTTTTGAAGACAGAATCTGGTTCAACTCATACAATCTCAATCTATCCTAGATCTCAGGACTTTGGCAGGCTTGGTGCTGGCAAATAGATTCATTCTCTAGTCTTTGCTCTCTCATCATCCTCCCCCCCCTTAAAATTCACATTCAACCTTCTCCATTCTCACTTTTGCCCACCTGGTTTACCTTTACCACAACATCCAAACACTATCCCCATTGTAATGTGGTTCAGTGCTCATCCCTTTTCTTGTCTCCAGTCTAGTCACCTCTTATTATTGATGCATGACATCATGTAATTGTCTGATTACCACTAACTAATCAGGAATGGATAGTATACATGTGTTTAGACAGAACTTCAAATACTTACACTTATATGCAACTCACTTGTAGAGTTGACTTCAGTTGATTCCTTCTATTTTTTGGTACTCTTGTTATACTGTCATATTTGGCATGTTTCACAGAGATATTGAGGTCTTGTTCCATGCTGACCTTGGACACTGAGAGCAACTTACATCTTTTTTTTCTTTTTTTTTTCTAAAAAAAAACAGTGACCATCATATAGTTAGGACACTAAACTGTTGCAACAACAATCCATATGAACATTGTTGACCATGAGAAGTCAGATGTGACAAGAATTAGGTTCAGTACTAAGGTTACTGATCCTGCATAATCAACTCTCACCATGTCAGGATTTGACAGTTTCAGTCTGGACAGCCTTAAAACTACCAGACTTCAACACTGTCTAACTGTGTTCAAGCTGACCAGAGGTCCATGATCAAAGGAGTTTGAGTGATTCCTCCTTGTCATCAACATTCTCTATATGCAAACTATCCTGGAACAAAATGTCCAACTCAATTGAAAAGCACTCATCATAATAGAAGGAGATTTCTCTCCTGCAGTATTGAAATGCTTTTAGATTACTCCACTAATTTTTTTAGAATAAGGAAATTGCCAAAAAAAGACTAGGTTTGCCATGTTTATACTGTTTTCAAAGATCATTGTATTTGGGATTGGACTGATGCAGAAGAAGGTTATATTCTAGCACTGTTGTATATAAGATTCATGAAGGAGATTAGACAGAAATACCTGCCTCCTGACTAGGAAGAAGATTTATGCAACAAATTTATGCAGCCTCTTTTGATTCTTGCAAGGGCACATTCTGGGATTTTTCATCTCAGCTTTAGAACTGAATTCACTCTTGGTTGGCATGGAATCACACCTGGACTCTGACTGTCTACAGATTCAGCCCAAGGCAAAGATAGATTGATCTCTGTGCTTGGTGTATAAGGAGAAGAAGTTAGGTGAGGAAAAGAACTTTCAGATATAGTTGGAGGAAACCTGCATACATGATAATGCATGTCATTTTTCAGAGAAACATCAACAAGAGATAGCAGATGAGGCAGTTCATGCAGCAAAAAGACCCTTGTTGGGAATGAGCACGCATAACACTCTAGCATCAAAGTTCTCTGGTCCATTCTTGACTGCAATGGCTTTGGAAGTTCCTCTCTTGACAGCAGATGAGAGGAAGCTTTTAACTTCAAATGCTGTATTCCATTTGCAAGGTACTTGTCACAGGACTATAAAAATGGTTTTCCAGATTTGTCTTCATATCAACCAATTATTCAAGCTATTGTTGATACATATGAGGCCTCCTGAGCTAGAGAGAGTGCCTCCAATTCCAACACAGCAAGATTTTATGCCAAAGATGGTCCCAGCAATTACTGCCTTGAGGGTTGGTTCTCAGTGGGGTGCAAAATCCTTGGCTTTGATTCAAACTATTGCAGTGGTCTTACCAGACTCTCTGAGAGCAGGAGCTTATAGGGAAGAAGGAGACCTCTCCAGCTCAATTGATGCCTTGGTGGGTACTGCTCATTTGTCAATGCCACATTTTATTGGAGAGCCTATGTGGATGGCCCTAATGTTACTACACCACCAGCTGTTTTGTCTTCAATTGACACTGCATCTCACCTTGCTTTAATTGATGCAGGATTAGCTGAACATCTGGGGTTATGTTGGTGACTATTGCATAATATGTTAAATCTTAAAATGGCCCTGAAGGACAGTGCAAAACAGACACTCACTGAGTGCAGAGAATGATGTTCTTTTGCAAAACAATGTAAAAACACAGTAAGAATGATCCAATTGATTTCAAAATTCTATCTGAATATTTCTGCCAAACCTATAGAAAAAATATTGTATCTGAACTTTTAATGATACTTGGTTCAATGCTTTCAAATGCATTGAAAAGGACTATAATGGTCATTCATGAATGTAAGAACTAGAACAAGCCTCCTGTGGCAATTTGTTCCTTATTCTTTTAAGTTCAGTTAAAATATTTTTTCTATAGTTTTGACAGAAATATTCAAATAAAATTCTGAAACCAATTGGATTATTTTTACCATGTTTTTACATTGTTTTGCCAAAGAATATCATTCCCTGCACCCAGTGACTGTCCCTTTCTGAGTACTGTAAACTTTCTGTCACCTTGCTAGACCAATCTTGGACATTGTGTACATTATGTGCTGTTATTGTGCTGGGGCATTGTGCTCTGCTTATTTTTGGACTACTATTTTTGAAATTGAACTATACTGTAACAAATGTTGAGGCTCAGACTGTAAATAAACAAGCATGTAAACAACTACAACCTTCTGTTCCAAAGAAATTAACTAGTTTTACAAACCTGGTCGGGTGTGATCCAAAGTGGAGATAATCTTCCAGAAGACTTGAAAGAAGGTAGTGGGGTTGTGGTGGGTATATGCCATTACAGCCATTTTCATAACGTTAGACCCCTTTGAGTTTCGCCTGTTTAGTTGTTTGGCCTGATATCCGTGATGCCGGACTTGCTGCCGGAGCATACTAGTGTAAAATTAGTTCTGACCTATGAAAATGGCTGTAGTAATATCGAAGTTATTCTTCGGCAAGCGCTCCGGCATCGCGGATAACAGGCCAAACAACTGAACAGGCAGAACTCAAGAGGGCCTAACGTTATGAAAATGGCTGTAAAATTTTTCTCGCGTTGACAGGTGACAGAGGAGGGGTGGCGGTCCCCATGATCACAACGAGCACACCCGGAAACGAGTAACGAGAACCCCGCCAATATATCAACCATGAATGCACGGGCAGAAATAGACTGGCGGCAGGGTAACGTCAAAGAACGTGTTCTACTCAATGATCCTTCTCACCAGAAGTTTTGATCCACTGGCACTTGTTCGTTGATGCTCCTTAAAGATCCTTGAACGTTATAGAGGGCTTCCTCTGCTCCGTCACAATGGTCCATCTTTCGAACAATGCCGAACATGTCGTCGACGAGGAAACTGCGCTATTAGCTCAATCTCGAGAACATCGCAAGCCGACTCCCTTACCATGGCTCCAAATATCCATCGTTCTCCTTCTTCAAATCACTGAACCTATAACAAGCCTATCAATATACCCCTACATTAATCAGGCATGAGCGTTACTTCTTCATTGAATTCTAGTTAAAGCTTCATTGATAGCTAGTCAGTGAGCTCGACATTACAGGGGGGGACAAGCGCAAAGTCGGTTATTACGCTGGTCTCATTGTGCGGACTGAATTTGGAACTTCAGTGAGGCTCTGTTAACTGCCCTGTTTGCTTTAGGAGTCCCTCTTCTTTATCGCTGAGGCAATGACTGTTCTCCAATGGAGTCGAGTCTCAGATCATCTCGGTCGAAAGCCAATATTACTAACGGGACTTTTTGGACTTACTGCGTCCATGCTAAGTTTTGGTCTTTCAAAGACATTTTGGGGAATGGTGGTCAGGTGAGTCATTTCTTCCCACCTGGTGATCTAGAAAGTGATCTTTTTTTCCCTTTCTAGTCGATGCCTTTGCGGACTTTTGAACGGAAACATCGGTATTGATCACACTTTCCGCCTACTCAAATAGTCTGATTATCTGACTCTGGTTTTACTCTCAGGCGTCCTTAAAAGCGTCATGGGCGAGTTGACAGACTCGACCAACCGTGCGGAGGGTTTTGCATTCATGCCAGTTGTTTGGGCTACTGGCGTGACACTGGGGTATGTATGATAACTATCATATCAGAGTTCCGTTACGTTCAGAGTCTGAAAAGTCTGTCCAGGCCGTTAATGGGGGGTGTCCTGTCCAAACCAGCCGAACGCTTCCCTTCCATCTTTGGAGGAACATTCTGGAAAGAATACCCCTACTTCCTCCCTTGCTTAGCTACTTCTGTTTTTGTCTTCACTGCGTTCACTATCACCCTGTTTTTTTTCAAAGAGGTACGGTCTCTAGTGATCTGTCGTTTCGGGTGATCCTAAGCGTCCTGTCTAGACTGCTCCAGACAAGTGTACACAACACTCGTCCATCCGCGGAACCGGAACAATTCAATTCAAGGCCTCCTACAATGATCCCATCCCTTTGAGGGATGTCCTTGTCTATCCCGTCATCCTTTCTGTCTCAAACTACATGAGTCTTGCATTCCTCAACATCTCACTTAATGCTCTGCTACCCCTCTTTCTGGCAATGCCCCTGGCTGTCGGTGGCTTAGGGTTTGATCCAGTCATCATTGGCTATATCATGGGAATTTATGGGATATGCACAGGCCTGTTTCAGGCTCTCTACTTTGCCCGTATCATTCGATATTTTGGGGAACGAAACATTTTTGTTGCCGGGATTGCGTGTTTTCTGCCAATCTTTGCGCTATTCCCTGTAATCAGTCTTACTGCTCAAAGTTCTGGGGTCACGGTCTTTACGTGGGTGTGTATCGCACTAGTAGTTTTGTTGATGTCCTTTCTAGACATGAGTTTCGGTGCGATCTCGTTTTCCATGCTTGACAATAGTGTCAGCTCATATTTCTTTCGGCCTTTGGTTTCTCAAGGCTCCATCTTCATGTTTATCACGGCTTCCACCCCAAGCAAGCGCACTCTCGGGGCTACAAATGGGCTGTCGCAGACAGCTGTCTCGCTCGTACGCGCCATAGGACCGGCTATGACTACTTCATTATTTGCAGCATCTGCAGAATATAACCTCCTGTGGGGGTTTGCAGTATATGCTATCCTCTTCGTGTTTTCATGTCTCGCTATCTTCCTTGCCCTCTGCTTGCCTCATGAAGTGTGGCAAGAGGCTGATAGCTGACTGCTCCTCCATCGCTAAAAACTTCGATATTCACCTCTGTCACCTCTTGTCTTTCAGCATAATAATCGACTGGTTTACCTACAACAGGCGAATAAAATTGGTTGACAAGCTTCGATACTGAGGCCTGATATAAATGCGGTAGATGAAACTTAGTAACCAGGTTTGGTATGGACGTTCGACATATCAGCTTTCGTGGTTCCGAGGTCTACGAAGTAGCCGAGGCTTTACTCCTTGATCCCCCGCGAAATTTTGTCTTCAAATTTTGTTCCCATGTGACTTGACACGTGATGTATACCCGACAATATAGCCGGAGGTTGTCTTCAGATTTTGCTCCCTTCCGGTTACCTTTTCAATGTACACGTGATGTATACCCGACAATATAGCCGGAGGTTGTCTTTAAATTTTGCTCCCTTCCGGTTACCTTTTCAACGTACACGTGATGTATACCCGACAATATAGCCGGAGGTTGTCTTTAAATTTTGCTCCCTTCTGGTTACCTTTTCAACATACACGTGATGTATACCCGGAGGTTATTTTCTGCATATAACTCTTATAGCAACATGGTATATAAGTAGTATACTATTTTCAACAGCTCCATAAGG
>JAGGAT010001161.1:0-10985 GCA_017657195.1 Termitomyces sp. T70a | reverse complement strand
CACTTTCAGTCACCACCGCCACACGCCACATTACAATTTAGCGCCCACCCTTGTCAAGACTCTGATTGACGCCCTGCACGTTATGTGGCGGCACACCCAAGCTAACCGCCCGCATGACGCTCCCTGAGTATCATTTACCTTCCTTATAGTCTTATTATTGGACCTTTCACTTACATTTCATTAGCGGCGACTATTAAGAGTCGTTGCCGACCCTTCACTAAGTCGCCGCCATTACTTACTATAAATACCTTACCATTTGTCAGTAGAGAATCATCGAATTGCACCCAGCACCTTCACGCCATAGTCCAGATCTCTAAGAGCTCACTCGAGGCACTAAGCAATTAGCGACTCTGCCCTTCTCCATCTCCGGCAAAGGTCCTCCGTGCGGCCTTCGTTCCACGTCTTGAACAGTACTATACAAGTACACCTTTGTCATTAGCGCCAACGCTTGCCGCCTCTTGGTGCCAACAGTAAAGATTCGAAGCTTCGTAAGCTTACTACGCGTCATTTCTCGTGCTTCTTGACCTCTTACTGCCTGCTGTCACTCAACGGCAACATCCTTGCCGCCTTACACCACACTTTAGGATCGAGTAACTGGGACCTGCCCGGGACTCCCTCACACTTCGCGAGCCCAACGCGAAACAAGGCTAAGTGCAGCTTACTAAGACAGCATCTAGCTAAATTTTGGGCGCATCAACGTGACGTGGCATCACTTTCTACTCCCCGTGGAGTGCTCTGGAGCGCTCCACTCGCCGAGTTCCCAGGATCATGCCCAGAACCTCCTCTCTCCGTGGACATCGATATGCCCCCACACTACTATAATGGAGCAATACCGTTTTTAGTGTAATCACTGATGGTAACATAGAACTTCTTTTGAGGAAGTTCGGTTGCTTGCCGTAGCAAAGATAGTCAACATAGGTTGACTTAAAAAAATGTAACGCAGTTACTGAGCCTTTCACGCATGAGACCGTAAGTCAGAACCTATCAATTGATTCTGGCTATGGTTGTGTGAAAAGACTACTTGAGGTTACATAAGTAACCTCATGACTTATATAGTAATTACATAATAGCTAAGTAAAATAATAACTATAAGTAATAATACTGTATTCTAGTGCTGTAACGGGCACGATCCGTTACAGAGGTCCCCTCGCCTGATGCAACCACCCCAAACAACCTCGAGGAGGAGGCGCCGGATGCCAAGGCCACCACAGAGACGTTGGAAGGGGGTTTTTAGAGAAGCAACAGGTGAGTAGTACACCCCCATTGCCTAGTGCAAATTGGTTCGCCTGTCTGTCAGTAGAAGAGACCAATATAGCTTCTGCTGATACCCCGGCCATGGCCACTGTAAGCACCCCCTCCAATGTACCCAAACCCCTGGCCCCAACAAGGCCCTGACTCCCTGCCTGGAAGCGTCACCTCCCTCATCACTACGTGGTAGCCTCTACCCCATCCGCCAACTTGCTCTGGCTCAATGTTGAAGTGGAGATAACCAACACTCAGCAGGTCTGGAGCGTCGTCGCCCTTCTAGACTCCGGAGCGACCGGACTGCTTGTGGACACCAACTGCGTGGAGCGCCACTGGCTCACCACCTGACCCATCCTCTCTCCGATTCCGGTGTACAACATTGGTGGTACCCCAAATGAAGCTGGTTTGATTCGCATGGTAGTAGACCTTGTCCTCCACTATCAGTCGCATGCGGAGAGAGCCACCTTCACAGTCACCAGCCTGGGGAAGCAGGACATGATCCTTGGCTTCACCTGGCTCCGGAAGCACAACCCGGAGATTGATTGGACCAAGGGAGAGGTAAGGATGAGCTGGTGCCCCCGACGCTGCGCCACCTGTGCAGAGGAGTTGAAGAAGGAGCGGCGCACTGCTATGTGGGAATGCGCAGCTATCCAGGCATGTTGAGTAGGACACCTCCCATTCATGGACCTTGACCTGCTGGACCCCCTGCCTCTGGTGTTCCCCCATAGAGAGGCCCTCTATGAGGACAACAGGCATGGTGGAGGAAACTCCAGACAGGAAGAGGGATGTGAAGGGGAGTTTTGACTCGCCTGGGACCCGGAATGGCCAGACAACGCCATCAAGGCAGGAGACCGCATCTATGCAATGACCCTATGGCCTTCTCCCACTCCAGAGGAGATCCGGGCCAGCCAGACCACCTCCCAGCAGCTGGCCCAGGCCTTTGTGACAAATGCCCAACCCCGGGCCTTCCGAGATGCAGTCCCCAATCACCTACATGACTTCAAGGACATCTTTTCTAAGGCCTCGTTTGACTCCCTCCCGGAACGCAAGCAGTGGGACCACGCAATCAAGCTGATGCCCAATGCAAAGCCTGCTAACTGCAAGGTCTACCCACTTGCACCCAAGGAACAGGATGAGCTCGACGCATTTCTCCGGGAGAATCTTGAGTCTGGACGTATCCGCCCCTCCAAGTCCCCGATGGCCTCGCCAGTGTTCTTCATCAAGAAGAAGGATGGTTCCCTCCAGTTGGTTCAAGACTATTGCATGCTCAATGCGATGATCGTCAAGAACCGTTACCCCCTCCCACTCATTTCCAAACTCATCAACAACCTCCAGGGCGCACGCTACTTCACCAAGTTGGATGTCCGATGGGGCTAGAACAACGTGTGCATCCAGGAGGGGGATGAGTGGAAGAGGGCATTCTGGACCAACCATGGACTGTTCAAGCCTCTGGTAATGTTCTTTGGGCTCACGAACAGTCCGGCCACCTTCCAAACAATGATGAACGACATCTTCTGGGATCTGATTGCCAATGGCGTGGTGTGCATGTACCTTGATGATATCCTCATATACACTAAAGACCTAGAGGAGCATCGTCGCATCACCCAAGTCGTCCTGGACCATCTCTGCCTACACCAGCTCTACCTCAAACTGGAGAAGTGCGAGTTTGAAGAGACCCGGATCGAGTATCTTGGGCTGATTATCTTGCATGGCATGGCGGAGATGGACCCCATGAAGGGCATCACCCAGTGGCCAGAGCCCTGGAACAAGAAGGAGGTACAGGCCTTCCTGGGGTTCACCAACTTCTACTAGTGGTTCATCCAGGACTTCCCCCATCACGTGCGGCCGCTGTTCGACCTCACCGGAAAGGACATAGGGTGGACCTGGGGAAATGCGGAGCAACAGGCATTCAATGCTCTGAAGTCCGCCATTACCTCCCAGCCCATCCTCATCTTCCCCAATGACGATCGCCCCTTCCGTGTCGAGGCCAACAGCTCCAATTTTGCGACCAGCACCATCCTGTCCTAGCAGTCCCCGGAGGACAAGAAGTGGCATCTTGTGGCCTTCTCCTCCAAAAGCCTCAATGCCGTGGAGCGCAATTACAAAATCCACAACAAAGAGATGCTGGCCATCATCCGGGCGTTGGAGGAGTGGCGTCACTTCCTGGAGGGTGCGAGGCACAAGTTCGAAGTCTGGACGGACCACAAGAACCTGGAATACTTCAGGATGGCCAAGAAGCTCAACTGTCGCCAGGCCCAGTGGTCCCTATACCTTGCCAACTTTGACTTCTCCCTGCACCACAAACCCGGAAGGAGTATGGGGAAGCCCGATGCCCTGTCCCAACGTGCAGACCATGGCTCCGGAGCCGGAGACAATGCCAATATTGTCCTCCTCCGCCCAGAGTTGTTCACCGTCCGCGCTCTGGAAGGGGTATCTATTCAGGGAGACGAGGTAAGCATCCTCCAGGACATCCATCGGGGTAACCGTGAAGGCATCCAGGAAGACTCCGTAGCTAAAGCCGCCTTGGCCCTGCAATCTGGGAGACCCTCTGGTTCCAGGTCAGTGCGCACCAACAAATGGTGTCTACAGGATGGCCTCCTCACCTTCCGTGGCCGCATCTACGTCCCAAACGACCCAGAACTCCGGAGGCGCATTGTAGAACTGCCGGACTCCCATGGCTACAACGCTATCATGGTGGTTGTGGACTTGTGTGGTAAGCATGCTCACTTCATCCCCACTCACACCACCTGTTCCGCCATGGGCGTTGCCAACCTCCTCTGATCAAGGTCCACAGTTTGTAGCAGAGTTCACCCACGAGCTCTACCGCCTGCTCCACGTCAAACTCCACACCTTCACCGTGTACCATCCCCAGTCCAACGGCCAGATGGAGCGGGTCAACCAGGAGCTTGAGCAGTACCTCCAGCTGTTCTGCAACGAGCGGCAAGACGATTGGGATGAACTCCTTCCGGAGGCAGAGTTCCAGTACAACAACCATGTCCACTCCGCCACCAAGGTCTCCCCGTTCCTCCTGGACACAGGACGCCATCCCCGGATGGGGTTCGAACCTCTGGGATGTCGGTCAGAGAATGAGTCCGTCAACGAGTTTGTGGATCGGATGTGTGAAGCACAGGAGGAGGCCAAGGCAGCCCTGACCAAGGCAAAGGACGACATAGCCCGTTACTATGACCGCGGACGACTTCCAGCACCCACGTACAAGCCCGGGGACCGCGTATACCTGGACAGGTCAGACATCGCTACCACATGGCCATCCTGGAAGCTGTCTCATTGCCAACTGGGGCCATACATAGTGGAAAGACAGGTGGGCCCCTTAGCTTACCGACTCCGCTTCCCCCCCGGGATGCGTCAGCTGCACCCGGTCTTCAATGTAGTCAAACTCCTGCCAGCCCCGGACGACCCCATTCCTGGCCAATGAGCTCCGCCACCACTGCCCCCGGTCCTAGCTGCCAACGGCCCGGAATACGAGGTGGAGAAGATTCTGGATAGCCATCTATTCTGCTGCAAGCTACAGTACAAGGTCAAGTGGAAAGGCTATGGTATTGAAGACATCTCCTGGGAGCCCGCTGACAATGTCCATGCACCCGCCATGGTTTGGGAGTTCCACCGCATGCACCCCAATGCTCCCCACGCCATCCGAGGCATCTACTCTGTCTTCCCCACCGATCAGGCAGTCCGGGACCTGTTCTATCCTGCGCGTCGAGTTGCCGCACTCTAGAGGGGGGGTGATGTCAGGGGACTTCCTTTCCCTTTCCTTTCCTCTGTTATATCTATTTTCTCCAGTGTTCCTATACTTACATTATTTCATTGATTACTTACTTTTAGTCCAGAGTGGCTAGCACAGCCACTGGACATGTGACTTATGTTTATTTTCTCGGACTCTGGCAGAGGGATCTTCAGACTTGTTCTCTTTGGATTCCCCTCTGCCAGGTAATTACCTACTTACAATCTCTGTTATATCTACCTTCTAATATACTTTAGATTCCCCTCTGCCAGTTGTGTGATTAGCCGCAACCTCCGGAGGTCGCCCTTACAGACAGCTCATGCTGGATACATTATTTGTACTGCTCGACAATTCTCCGCAAAGAGTAAAAATTGATGGACTTCCTGAAAACGTGGTTCTGATTGTGCATACAAGCATGCATATTAAATGTCAGCTTCCTAGTGATGACAGTGTGTCTCTGGTGTTAGAAGTATGAATCTATGATGCACAGTTAATCCTCAGTCACTGTATAATCGACTGTATTCAGTACCTATGATGCACAGTTAATCTAATCTAATTGTAAGTATTGTTTCTCGTTTGTATAGTTATGCACTCACCCTCAGTCACTGTATAATCGACTGAGGGTGTTCTACGCAATCTAGTGATATATATACATAATGTTCTTCCATTGTCTGAAGTTTATGTCCATTGTTGTTGGTGGCCAAAGTCACCGAACAAAGGATGCTGGCGAACAAAGGATGCTGGCCACCGATTAATGTCACTCATGGTGTATTGCTCCTGTCGAACTTCACCGGGCTTTAACACTCCTCCTCACCATGAGTGATTGTCTCCTCCTTGCGCGGGAGCCTGGCATATGCCAAGGACTGCTCATAATTTAGTGAATTGTGGTGTGGCCAGAGCTTTCGTGAATAGATCGGCGGCATTGTCTTTGGTGTTGATGTAATGTAGTACCAACTCTTTCGAGGCCACCCGCTCGCGTAGGAAATGGTATTTGATGTCCATGTGTTTGACGCGTTGGTGGAGCATAGGATCTTCCAATAGGTTCATGGCTGAGTTGTTATCACAGAGAATGGTCGTAGGGCTTCCTGGGGCATATCCTATTGCTGTAAGCAAAGTTCATAGCCATACGCACTCCTGAGCTGCCTCAAACGCAGCCATGTACTCGGCCTCACATGATGAGGCTGCGACAGTATGTTGTTTTCGGGTAGCCCAAGAAATTATCCCCGAACCTAGTGACCACGCATACCCCCCTACACTCCTCCTAGTATCTAGGCAATTTGCCCAGTCGGAGTCCGTGAATCTTATTAGGTGGATGGGTTGTTGTCCTCCCAGGCTAAGTCCCAGTGTATGGGTGCCTTTTAGGTAGCAAAGAGTGTGTATTGCCGCATGCCAGTGTGTGTGAGTGAAGCAGTCAAGGAATTGCGAGAGTTGTTGGACTGCGTATTGGATGTCGGGGCACGTAGACACTGCTAGCCAGAGTAATCCACCAACCAGTCGTCGATATGGGATGCGATCTATCTTATCCTGTTCATCCTGAGTGAGTGTGGCAGTATCCATGCGTCGAAGTTTGGTTCCGGGTTCCATGGGTGTGGAAAGAGGTGCTGCCTCCGTTTGGCCAAATTGCTGTACCATCTTGTCAATTAGCGTAGTCTGGGATAAGTGTACTCAGTGGTTCCCCCGATCCCAATTTACCGCTATGCCTAGGATATGACGAGGTGTTCCCAGATCAGCGATTGTCCACGTTTTGCTCATCTGGGCTTTGAAATGTGTGTTCGCGGCTTTGGTGTCGGCTATGGACAGGAAGTCGTCGACATGGACACCTGCAATGACTGTCCCAATGTCAGTTTTCCAGTAGTAGATGCATGCCTCACATTTGAGGCATGTAAATCCCCATTTCTGCATGCATGCATCCATCGTCTTATTCCAGATCCTCCCCGCCTATTTCATTCCGTATAGTCCTTTCAGAAGTCAACAAACCCAGCCTTCTTTGTCCTTCTCCTCGAAGCCCCTCGGTTGCTCCATGAAGATTGTCTCCTCCTCAGGCAATATGCCATTTAAAAAAGCCGTCTTGACGTCAATTTGGTTCGCGTCCCAGCCTAAGGTGGCCGCCATGTGCAATAGGATCCTCCAGGATTCCGTGTGTGCAGTCGGTGAGGTAGTCTTTGTATAGTCCCTACCATATACCTGATTGAATCCCTGGATTACGTGCCGGGTTTTGAACTGTGTTATTGTGCCATTCTCATCCCGTTTGATTGTGGATATTGGTCGACCCTTCAAGACACGGTGTCCTCATGGAACCTCCTCTCGTGGTACTAGGGTCCATACACCCATATCCTTGAGTGAATCAAGCTCTTCCCGATATGATGCCTCCCATCTTTGACCATCTGGTGAGTCTCTTGCCTCCTCCCATGTCTTTGGTGCCTCCAAGTCACCCTCAAGGTTGATGTCAGTGCGGTCATCGATTGCGTCAAGTGCTGAGAGGATTTGATCTAGATCAGAATCAGGCTTCTCGCTACCGTTATTTACCTGCCTCTGTTCATCGACCCCTTTCTTCGATCTCGAGGTCTTCCATGTCCGTCAGTGTCCCCATGTCTGGCAAAGCATCCAAGGCAAGTCCCGCAAACTCCGATTTGGCTGTTGTTGCCAGTTTCCCAGTCTGCGTGGCGAGGTACGCTGCAATAGTGTCAGAATCCCCTTCTATTGTGAAGGCGTTCCCTCCAGATGGCATGAGTGTTACTTTGGTCGACTTCTTCTTATCCTTGTCGCGTTTCTCATAGAACACCAGTCGAGCTTTCCTTAACTCATCTAGGGTCTTCCCAGCCATTGCGCCCCCTTCTAGGATGCACCAAGGAGCCGTGTGGCCCGTGTATACGTGAACAGCTTGCCCCTTTGCTTTGCATGTAGAGCATGTGATCTTACTCCTAAATCCCTTCACCATGAGTGCGACTGGAGACATATCAGCCGGTATGTTGCCTGTTCTATCTGCTTCTAGTAGGGTCTGCTCCTCCTCAAGGAATCGTCAAATCTCCACCGGTCCGTACTTCCCATCTGCCTGGCCCAGGTCCCGAGAGATGATAGACCTGATGTGAGAGAAGGATTTCTTGGATAGGGAAGATAGGACGGCAATGGATTTGAGAAGGTCTTTGGTGATGTCCCCCACATCAAAAGCATGGTCAATCTTCTCAAATATCCCATCAACCATCTTGGTAATGGGTTCCGTCAGGGAGCATTTGGTGGTGAGTGCTTCCTGTAGTAGTTGCACTTGTCGAACAGGGACAGCGCCACCATGTCGTTCTCTCAGGTAATCCCACAGAGTGACTAGGTCCTCCTCCTCATCAGTGCAGAGCTTCTGCTCGGACATGGAAATCACCCGCTTCAGGAAGGCACAAGCCTGTCATTTGTTGGATGTCCAAGCACGGTAGGCCCGAGGCTCATAGGTGGCGTTAGGGGCAGGAGGTGGGTCGAAAATGTAGTCCCAGAGCTGTACCATGGAGAGTTCAAGTTTCATTGTCTAGGCCCAGTCTGAATACTTGCCATTATCCTTTTCCAGGATGTGCCCACTCCAGGACGATGTGATCTTCCTGACTGGTAGGACAACAGGGTTATTGCCATTGTCTACTGCGCACATCTCTGTGATCCGGGTGGCGGATGGGGTTGCAGTTGGTTCAGAGGGCTGGTCTTTTGGCGTAGGGGTCATGGTGTACTAGGGGGGGTTTACGACTGGTATAGGGAAAAAACAAAGGGATTCCAGGTGCACACAATCAAACAAGATCGTAGATTGTGATCAGGTGATTTCCCCAGCAGATAATTAGGAGCAATTTATGAGGACAGCAGCTGTCTTCGCAAAACAGTATTCTATGCAGAGATTTTGTCTTCTAATATGCAGCACAGCAGTAGCCCATAACCTGTTAGAAGTATGAATCTATGATGCACAGTTAATCCTCAGTCACTGTATAATCAACTGTATTCAGTACCTATGATGCACAGTTAATCTAATCTAATTGTAAGTATTGTTTCTCGTTCGTATAGTTATGCACTCACCCTCAGTCACTGTATAATTGACTGAGGGTGTTCTACGCAATCTAGTGATATATATACATAATGTTCTTCCATTGTCTGAAGTTCATGTCCATTGTCGTTGGTGGCCAAAGTCACCAAACAAAGGATGCTGGCAAACAAAGGATGCTGGCCACCGATTAATGTCACTCACGGTGTATTGCTCCTGTTGAACTTCACCGGGCTTTAACATCTGGCTCAGTCACAAGTAGAAATACTGGTAAACTATGCCATGACCAATTATGTGAGTCAAGGAAAGACTAGACCCTTCAATCTGGTAGACTTGACCAAGTGTCAATCACACCAAGCCTACTACACTGCCCTATCTCATAGTGCTACAGCTACAGGGACACTCATCATCCGGGGGTTTGATGCAAACAAAATACAAGGCAAAGCAAGTGGGGCATTGCACAGGGAATTTTGTGAATTGGAGCTGCTTGATGAAATAACCAAACTCAGATATATGGACCAGCTCCCTGATTGTTTTGTCAATTCACCTAGACAATCCAATCTAATTTCTTCCTTTAGGCAATGCAAACAAAAAGGTTACATGCCCCCTAACCTTCATACGGCATTACGTTGGAGCAATAAAGACCCTTACAAGGATGCACCATTCTCTGATATCAAATAGCAATTTGTCAGTGAAGATAAACCTATTGAGCCAATTCAGTCACCCAAAAGCAGATTTATTCCGGCTCAAGGCACTCAGCCAATAGTGCATCCTCAGCCAATTGGCAAAAGAAAATGATATGACGATGATGGTTCACCTGGTTTGAAGAAGGCGAAGGATGTCAGACTTGGTGAACATGAAGTATATATGGACAGGTATGGAGCACTGGTAGGAACTCAATGGAATCTCAACAGTTGCACATACGATGTAGTGATAACTATATTGTACAATATGTGGCAAGATAACTCATCACTGTGGTCATCAAATTTGCAATTGTTTGGCACCTCAGTCATGTGAAGGATGGATAGGAGCTTCCTAGCAGTGCACGAATGTAAAATCACACTGGAGGATGCAAGGGAAGAGTTGAGAAGACGATTGAACAATCGCAATCCAAGAAACTTTTTGTATGGTGAATTAATGAGTGTTCACGCTGTGATCAAAGAGTTGTTTACATACAGGAAGTATGTATACACATCATACATGCACTGTCCATGTGGTCATATGGTTACCAGAAGAGCTGTTATGTTGAATTCATGTCAGATAGCCATACTAGATAAATTTCACCGGTTGATACAACATTTCCTAAGAAACATGGAATTTCTTACTGAATCTCGATGTAGAACCTGCGCATCTGGTTTGGTTAAGATAATGAGAATGGTATACACAGCACCAATACTGTCTTTTGATGTGGCATCGACCAATATTGCAGTTAATAGATATATTGATGTGCCGGTTTATGGGTTGGGAGATAGACAATATATACTAAAAGGTGTTGTGTATTTTGCAAACAGTCATTTTACATGTTGGTATGTGGATTCATCCCTGAGGGTGTGGTTCCATGACGGTTTAATTACTGGCAGAAGGTTGGTTGTTGAAGAAGGCAATCTGGATACGTTGGATATACGAGTCTGCAGAGGTAGTAAAGTGACAATTGTGTTATATGGTAGAGTAGCCTGAGTGTATTGATGTTTTACATATAACAGTCCAATAGTGAACGTTTAGTTTGATTCATGTATGTTTAAGGGTGTCGGTTCCTCTATCAAACACTACTAAAATAAATAAATAAATAAATATAAATATATATATATATATATAGATAATTCATAAAAACAAAAGGGTTCAATGCATGTGAATCCATATTATGTCAGCATTTGGCTGGACGACCTGTTGTGTATTATAGTTCTCATGTATACTGACATTGGCGCTCTGTATACAGGGCAGCCAGAACTATTACTCTCCAGAACCCAGCAGAAGGAGGAAGCCGAAAGATACCTT
>JAGGAT010001160.1:0-10995 GCA_017657195.1 Termitomyces sp. T70a | reverse complement strand
TTATCTTATCCCCATAGCATCATCGGCTAATACCAATTATGTGCTTCTTTTCTGCCTTACTTCCACGATCCGCTGGCGCGCGTTGGGCGTCGTACAATATGGTTTTTCTTTTACGGTACTGAGTATGTCTGGCCTACAGTTTTCGGCTTCTATTAATACATCCTTGCTTACAGTTTTCAGCAGTTTTATGCATGTATTAGACAAACAATATTATATGTTTTTCTCAGTTTGGTTGCGAGCAAGACTCGCTCCGTATCAGTATCGCTGGTGAAACTGGTATGATAGCTGTTTCACTACTGACAACCAGTTGATTTACCGACCCGTTCTTGGTTCAAAGAAGTCGAATGTTTCACTCTCCCCAAAATAGTTCTAAGATATGCTCGTATTTTCTCGTATGCAATTGTGTCGAAAATTATGTAGCAGAGTTGTATTATAGTGACCTCACTACTAAAGATAAAAGACCCCTGAAAGGTCCTTTCTTTTCTGCCCTCATCTTTCTAGGGTTGGCTGGATTTGAATATGTTTCCAGGATCGTTGAAGAAAACACCATGGAATTGGTCTTACCATCCCTCAGATGATTTCCCACTAAAGCATCTGACCACGACAACGATAGGCAGGCTTCGACGGTGCCCTGTCTACGACGCATGGCTTTAGACGCTGTGAATACGAGATGATTGGAAGCAAGTACGGTGGATGGAATTAACCCGAGCCAGTAGAGGTTCTCATCCAAGGCTTTCAAAGTCTAGATGGCCTTGTTCAACCGGCATGAGGCTTCAACGAGATATGCTATCATCGAAAGTTTTAGGAAGACGCGCCGACGCATCCTGCATATTCTTCGCCACGATGTTGCTGCATCTTCCTGAGGAATAAGTACCCAGCTGCAAACGAATCAATCAGTCCGTAGTCATGTGCACTAACACATGTTCACGAAAGCCCTGGTATCTACCCAGCTTCCATGTACTCTGACAAACACGCTACCGTGCTTCACCATATTGGAACATTGCTCCGCGTATTGACCATACCTGCCGTCAGTGATGCAGACCCCTTCCTTCCGTTCACTTATAATTCGCGTCATTTCCCATTTATTACCCCCGAACGATTAAGGTAAGCTTACCGTATGGTTACAGGTGAATGCATCTCAGCAGTCATTGTCAGCATTCGATACAGCGGCGGCAAGGTCTAATGTTTTTTCCGAGGACAAGTACACGTGAATATTGAATGGTCCTCTTTATTCCGGCAACTTATGGTCGATAATAATAGTGATTTCCTTGGTCCGACGATTTGGACGACTTCCTGACATGCAAGACTCTTGGCAGCAGCCATCACCTTTTACATGGACCTCGGTCACACCCCGACAACATCTGCCTGTCTATCCACCGCCTGAGCCGTTGTCACTGCCTTCACTGCCATCTCCAGTCCGAAAGCCTATATTTGATGCTCCATACACACTCTCAACCCACATCTTTCCTGCAGCTCACCTACGGACCACGGAGTATGTGGAACCACCACCCCCTCCACCAACAAACACGACGAAAGCGGAACGGCGAGCTTATGCCAATGCAGTTCGACGGAAACTTGAGGACTTGCGCGGATCGTTGCATCCGCGGGGTACTGAACAGGTTTTGTGGAATTGTGCCAACAGATATGTTCGGGTCGGGCTGAACGAAACCCGAGTCAATGGGATCACCCTGTTCTTTGCTCATGCAAATGGGTTTCCGAAAGAGGTATGCATCCGGAGCTTTTTCTCTTTCCCATTCGATGAAACGGTTCTACAGATTTGGGAACCCACTTTAAAGCACCTTCTTTCATCGCCGGCAGCGTCTATGATCGATGAAATATGGACTTGGGAGTCTGTCCAACACGGTGATGCATGCATGATAAATGGAGACAAGAATGGAGCCGTCTGTACGTGGTCATTCATGGTTGCGGAGCGTTTCCTGACCGGGCTTCAGTTGATTGGACCGACAACGCACGCGACATCCTCAATTTCCTCAATTTCTACCTCCCATCCAAAGCTTCGGCATCGCCCCTTCCAACTCACCTCACCCGTGTTCCCGCAGCTGAGTCAACGTACCGCCAGAACAATCCATTCCGTCACAGGACGTTGATTGCAGTTGGTCATTCATACGGGGGCTGTACCTCGTGCGTCCATCGCCCCTTCCAATCCGTCCCATCTCACATTTGTTGGTACAGAACTCTTGCGGCTCTAATACAGCCCAAATTGTTCTCCTCTCTCATTCTTATAGATCCAATTATAATCAAGCCCACAGGAGGTTCACTTAATGAAAGCGGATTAAAGAGCACCTTGGTTCTCGGTGCGCTCACTCGACGAGAAACCTGGAGTTCCAGGTATATCCCTCGATATGATCGCCTCACGTTTACTAACTCGTGCATAGAGAAGAGGCTTTCCGCGTTCTCAGCCAGTCTCCTTTCTTCGGTGCATGGGACCCTGCCGCACTCAAGGTGTACATCGAATGCGGTACTTACGACACAATTGATTCGGTCACCGGTGAACCTGCGATTCGCCTAAAGATGCCAGGAATGCAAGAAGCCGTCATCTTTTCAGAGATGCATACGAGGTTCGAAGTGTTTCAACAATTACCTACTCTTGATGAGAGGATCGAACTGCGTTGGATTGTCCCTGGAAAGCAAGGTGCCCAAGAGTAAGTCGTCAGGCTTGGTATTCATCCGTCATGTAATAAACGTCACTTCTCGTGAAAGATTTGGTCCACCCGGTTCAACGAGGGAGCGAGTCTGGCTAAGGCCCAAGAACGCGTCAAATATCAGAATACCTAATGCTGGACATCTTGTATGTCATTCTTTGTACTATTTTACTACGTTCCTGACTATTATGATCTTACAGATAGCACAAGAAGCGCCACTGGCTTTGGGTAGGCTTTTCTAGTTTGTAATTGTTTTACATGGGCTCTGACTGCCTGCAGCGCGTGATATACAGGAATTTTTGCAAGGACGATACGCTCAGCTTCCACGAGCTAGTCTATAATATCTGCTTTTTAATACACCCAATAATGTTTCAATGGTCATTTTTTCTTAAGTCTCTCTTCTCGTTTTTTCGCATGGACTTAAAAATCTCGTTCTTCCCACTTCTGAGGATCCTCATGCACGGCAGACTCAAAGCCTGGAGATGTTCACTACGCACAAGGCTCTGCCTTTCCTCGTGAACGGGCCAAAACCTGAGAGTTATAGTTGGTCCTCGCGGTACCCAGCGGCTACTCGTCAAGCAGCGTCCCAGAAACCATAAACCTATCGTCATCGTGGTGCGATTCAAGAGCTTGGCTTTCGGGCCAAAGGAGCTTTGGACGGATTGAAAGTCGCTGCGAGGATTGGGCGGCATTTTCTTTTGCGCGACGTGGATGCGTCTTGCATGCCCTGGCTGTTGTAGACGACCCGTAGCGGTCGTCGCGTTGGCCGCAGGTGTCGGTGTTGGCTTCTCCTTCATCTGAAAGCCCACAAGAATTGTGTCGCTCTCCCGGCGAGACTTCAAGGTTTTCATGTACGGAGAGTTGGCGACGCTAAGGACAAGTATTCGTGCCGCCTTCTAGTTCACTTCGCACCTCGAATTCTTTAGGATCGAAACTCGATTCAGAGTCATGGCCAATTTTTTCCCATAGGTCCTATTCATGAATTTTTATTTTCTGTCTATACGTACACAGTGCGCCTATCGATCAGTCAGCTTCGCTGTCCTGAATGTACCGACTGTAATGATAGCGGTTCTTTTCGCTCTTTCCTGGGCCTAAGAAGTACTCAGGAACTATTAAGAGACACCTTGCTCTCTTTAAGAGATTTCTGTGGTGATGATAACTTTCAAATCGAGGCAGATTGAGTGTGTATTGGTTCACAATTGCGAGTGTGCGCACGAGTAGAAGCGATAGATGCATCAGTTGCCTTCTGTATCATGATTCGCGTTGGGACCTCTTGTACAACGCCCGTGATTTTTTAAGATGTTAAAACCTACATGCAGCGGAGCACGAGTTAGAAGCCTAAGCTTTACTGAAGGAATCCAATCCACGGTATCTCGATTCAGGAACCAGCAACAGTGAAAACTCCTTAATGACCATCTAAGGCCGTTTCGAGCGCACAACCGGAGTTGACTCCACCTTGGGCGAACGTGAATATTAATAGATACCCTACTTTACCAGTACAATCACAATCTATCTTGCAATTGAATACCTGATATTAGTGATCCTTTTTTCGCAACCGATGCCCCTCTATGGCACATTCGATATCAACGTTCACCGCTCCATCGCAATCAGACAGAGATCATCTTGCAGAGAGTGGGACACATTTCGGCAATCGTCCAGTGATCCGTCGAAGTGTGTTTGCAAACCAGTGGGGCTGTCAGTGTCAGGAGGTATGACTAATAATCTCCTTTGACGGTGATGACGGACGCTTCTGTTCCCCTGTCTCCTTATTGAGGACCTTGAACTCATTCCCGTTATTTCTGTATGCTTTTTCTGCGAAAAAAGTGACGAATCTCACGAACCACCATTCAATGACCAAGCTATCGCTTTATACAAAGCGACGTTATATGATGACCCCCGCTTTTCTCAAACTCGGAATTTTTCTTGTGTCACATCTATTGACTGGATATGTCATAGCCATGCCTACGATATATACTCTCCCTGTCGCTCGTGACGGTGACTCTGACAAGAATGAAATGCTTTCTAAGATACAGGTGCGTTGCCCCTCCTAATAATCATGAATAAATCACTTCAATGTTGAATGAAGATACCTATCATAATCATCGGCATTCTTATTGGCTTGGGTGTTTTTGCGCTCAGTTGGTATCGTTGGGTCACTCCATGGCTTCGTAATCGACGCTGGTCGATTACCGCGGGCACTTCTACTCCACGAGAGCTTACAGCCGAAGAACTTGCTGGGACTATCAATGGTACAAACACTAACACTGGTTCTGCCGCTAATAGAACGAGGCGAATGAGACGCACAAGGCGGACGCCGTCCCAGATATCGGTAGTTTCTCTACCAGCCTACGCCAAAGAGCCTGGTGAACAAGAGCTTGTCATCATACGGTGAATATGAATACGATGGTTTATACTGTAGATATTTGCTAACAACGTGATAGTGGACCCGAAGGCTTGGAGGATGCAGGTATGCCACCAGCGACTGTCGTGATGGAACCGCTTTCAGAAGATGGAGAACATACCATGCATTCAAGGGACAATTCCCATTCGTCTCATGAGCCTTTGATACCAGCTACTCATGTGGATGCACCACTTGACCGGAGCAACCCTTCTCGAGAGTTTCCCGCACAACTCGCACGACCACCAGGCGATATTATGCCACGACCTAGCATGGATACCTTGCAGAGCTCAGATGAGGGAGCCTCCTCAGCACCGGTCTCCGATAACCGAGGAGAAGCACCACCATATACCGGTGGTAATATTGGCCCAATAACGGCGACCGATTTCCCACCATCACCAGAACCCGTGCCGCCAAGACGTTCTGGCCTGAGGACTCTCTTGCATGCAATCCCAAATAGGTTTTCGATGCACAACTCCTCTCATACCCGTACTGGTTCCTCGTTTTCGGTGGTGTCGTCTGAGAATACCCACAGTGTCCGCGAAACGTCACAGAGCCGGGCTTCCCATCGTCCCTCTAATTCCGGTTCCGGCTCAGTTCTCAGCCTCACGCACTTCCGGAACCTGTCACGCCAGAGTAATCACAACCTCAACTCACCCTCACTGATATCCCTTAACTCGATATCTGCTCCACTCACCCACACGCTGACCCGCACCGAGTTCACATATCCCAAATCCGGACCGACCCCGGAGCAATTGAAATTGATTTCTTCACCAGAATCTTTCGCGAGGTTTGCCGTGCCATATGGACCTGATGCGATTGCGTATGCAAACTCAGCGTCTCGCCATGACTTGAGTGATGTCCCGCCTCCTGACTTTGACGCCCCTACGTATGAATCTGTTGGGCCGTCACGGTTACGGACGTCAAGTAATGCTGCCGACATGATGTCTTCGGACTCGTTGGCATCTACGCAAGACGGCTCGATTGAATCTATCTTGGCAAATGATTCTCCTGCCCCAGTGTCATTGTCCCGCAGAGTCTCAACGAATCCATCGTCTCCCCAAGTAGGTCAGGCAGACGAAGTTTCTGGGGTCAATCCTCTTCGAATCCCTCTTCCTCCTTCCCCAGTCGCGTCAGAAAACGGCCCTCAGTCCCAAACCGAGATTGGGGCATTGGTCCTGCAAAAGCTTTCTACGATAGTTTCTGGAGTGCCGCCCATATCCTATCGGGGTCCTAGTATGATTGAGGACCTTCCCAAATCCCGAACCAGCTCAGTCGCGTCTTTTGCGACTGCCGTCGAGACCATAACGTCTCGTTCTCCGTCTCGCTTTAATACTTTAACCGGAGATGAACATGGCGCCCAAAGCTCAGCGACAGCGACAGGTTCATTTCAATGATTGACGTTGCTATTGGTGCTACACATGCACACGCAGCATGAATTAACAAGGATCATCAGTAAAACTTTCTCAACAGCTGTCAAAGTAACCAGGTTGTCACCGCAGGAGTACTTGTATGAATTCATCTCACTCATCAGCTTCATATATCCATCGATATCTCACAACATTCTTACCACCATCATATTCCAATTTACCCAGGATACATACACTTGTTGATCTCTTCTTACTCATCACAACCGGAACGCGCAATCACAAACTAATCACAATTACTCAAATATCTGGTTCATTACCCGTATGTCGAAGCATGGCTTAGATGCGCTCTGTCCGATTCTGGGATGATTTTCTTTCAGCTGGGATCAATATATCAATAATAAATTCTCGCCTTGTGGGTAAAAATTCTTGAAGCCGGATTCCAAAATGGGTGAACAAGGCACCATCGATATCCAGCCACTATGAGGGTCTGGCATGCGAGAACAATGGATCTTATCATCACGTTCCGCTGGAAAATGTCCTGAAAGTCAGGGGCAATCTTTGACACCACACAATGGAATGCATTACACAACGAATATGTGAATTCAGGTAATTCAAGTTTGTGTAACACAAGCAGACCCACTATTTCAATCCAGATCCTTCTGATCAAGGTGGTTGATAAGTATCCTCCGGCTCATGTTTTGAAGACTTCGAGTAACGACCAGTATGTCTCAATACCTTCGAGCATTACATATGTATAGCGGCTAGCCTGATTTCTTTCCCTCGTTATATTTTGTCGTCAAGTTTATAAAAGCTTCATGGTTCTTGATGTAATCGTCTTTGTTGCTGGTAAGTACAGCTCGTCGATGCGTTTGAAACACTCACTTCCCAGATGTACCTTGATACCAAACATCAGACATTGACTCTCCTTTACTGACTCCGCTCATGATAAAGCGGGATCTTCAGGTTTGTGGACTTCCAGGGCTGAAAAATCACGGTGCACACCTCCCAGATGGTCGAAGACATTTCCCAAGGCTCCCAAGGACGCCTCGAAGTGTGAATGAAGCATACAAATGCAGCTACGTTTGATTGGTAGGGTATGAATCACCTGTTGAGAGGTCTTGGCAACTTGATAGGGTGAGCAGCTTGTATGGAGGAACTCATGAGGAAGAAACAGATAAGGTTGATATGGATGTCATGATGCAGCTGACTGCGGTTGGCATACAAAAGCCACTTAAGCCCAATCCGACATAGGGCGGGGACAATGTTGTTGACCATAATGCGGCATATGTTCCTGCTACTTATTATTTCATTGCTTCATACATATTTCTCCATAAGGCAAAACTATCTGAATCCCGGGGGGCAACTTGAACCCGAACCACCACCACGGTTCCGGAAAGCACGTGAAAACAACACCTCTGCTACCTCTGGCGAGCCCAGCACACCACTGGCAAACCTCAGGACCCACAAAGGGTAGTCGTAATAGAACGGCAGTCAAGTTGGTTTTTCTGAGTACAACACTCCCCCCCCGAACCCAAAGTGATAAGCAAGGATGAATACACAACGGGAAATGAGTATAATAAAACAACCGGAATACCGCCGGAGATAACACTGGAGCCCACATCGGGCACCCACGGTCAAGACAGAAATCAAGCGGGCTACCTCTGAGTACAAGTCCCTCCCCCAACCCTCAAAAAACATCGAGGAAACCTAAAATGAGACATCCGGGTAAAGCCGGAACAGGGGAGAAAAATGCATAGACACGAGGATGCCTGAACGCCCCCCCTCTCTGTAGGAGAGAAAAACAAATCCAGAAAAGGCCTCCTTTTAAGAAAAAGAGACGAAATCCCCCCACCCCTCCTCCAAAGACAAGAAAGCAAGGAAACCGTAAGACCGAAAAACCGGTAACTAAGACACCCCGAGAAACCCCCAAAAAAAAACATAACAGAGACAAAACACAAAGTCAACCCACATAGCAAAATACTGGACGACCACCCAAATGGACAGATCCTCGAGCCCACTATCCGAACGCTCTTACGCGGAGGTAGCAGCAGGACAAGCAGCTAAGCAAGCGCAGCCACCCGCAAATAGTGAACAAAAAGATAAAGGACAACTGACCTCCTCCCCGAACCAAGAAAGGACAAACGAAAACACGATGGCCCCGGGAGCAATAGAGATAGATAACACTCTAGGACGAGCAAGCAACGACATAAATGCGCTCCTTCAAAACAAAAGCTCTGTGGAAGAATGGCAAACCTACACACCAAAAAAAAACCAAAAAAAGCCAAACGCGCCACGAAAAAACTCCAGGACACAAATAAGAGACCCCACTCAGACTCCCCACTAAAGGAAAGGCTACCCAAAAGGCAAGCGACAATCCCTGGAGACGAGGGGAGTGAGGACGAGCAAGTACTACACACCTCACCCAGTCCAAGCCCTGCGATATCCCTATCCAGAATCAGCCTCATGGACGCAGAGGATGCACCTGCAAACAAGAAGGAGAGGACGAGCATCACCCCAAAAGCAGGAGAAACGAAGCGAGCATGCAAAAAATCAGAAATATATGCAGACACGCCAGCACGAGACCCTCCCCCGAACCAAATCCCCCCTGAACTAAGCCACAGGGACCAGGAAATGGCTATATTGCCCACCCCCCCGAACCATAAAGAAGGGACCACCATAAACGACCTAGATGACAATGATCTGGAGCTGTGGTTCGAGACAACAGAAGGAGACACCACGATAAACGGGAAAGGCTTCCGAAGGACTGCAACCCCTCCCGGAGGATGGCCAAAAGTATATCTGGCAGCAGACCCATCCTTTAACATCAAGGAGGAGGATCTCGGTGAATGAGAAGAGATACCAGAGCCTAAAATCTGGGCACGACTCTATTGGGCAAAATATGAACACACAGAGGAAGGGAAGACGAGAGTAGGAGACATGATCAAAAAGGTGGTTAAGAACCTGGTGTACGTCGAGCATGACGAAAGAGTAGCCGTAATCTTCCTGGACCAGGCCCTCCCCCCTGCCGATGGAAACAGATTCCCACATCCATACCATCTCCTCATAGCTGGGCTAGACCCCCAACAAGCCCAGAGACTACTAGATCTAGAAGTAGTTGCATTGCCGGAAGCAACAGTCTTCTTCCTCCCATGCAACCCCCCAAGACAACTCTACATCCTAACGATGAGGGGCCTCACATACAATAACACCGAGGGAGCAAGGGACCTGGTCGAAGAACTAGCAAAACGCACCTTTCGAACCTCGCTGGAAATCTGAGCTATAATTGAAAGCTACTCGACCCTACCCACAGAAGAAGCTCTAGACCGAGTCCTCAATATAAGAGCCTCCTTCCTCCCAATTAAACAACAAACAAATACGATCCGCTGCTGGAACCTATACTTTGCTAAAGATCCAGGTTGGGAGTACGATGACAAAGACTATAAACAGCTGAGAAGGAAAATGAGAGCCTGCAGCTTCCAAACCCTTGCATTTGGGAAAGGCTATGCACTCACGAAAGAAGACGAGCAACCACTGTGCACAGGCTGCAAATCGGCGGACCATGACTCCTACAACTGCCCTTTCTCACGACTCCCGGGTTGGCTCGGCTACTGACCAAGTGGCCCTGGCAATACAGCAGAGACAACAGACTTTGCAGACGAGACCCACACTGGAGGAAGCAGTAACTACAGAGGTACACACACAAGTTGACGCAGGTACCCACGATACAGAGGTAATCCGCAATACAGGGGAAGGGGAGCCGGACACCCACAAAGAGGGCGAGGCCGAACATAGATGAACATATTCACATAGACACATATGGATAGTATGCTACAAAAATAAAAAGCACCCCCCCATCACTCTTCCCCCTTGAAGGAAAATATATAGGAAAGTACGGCCCAAAGAACCAGACAAAGGCAAACGGTGTAGACATAACGACGACAACCCCCCTCCCCCTCCCCCTCCCCCTCCCCCCCCCCGCGCAAGCAACAAACACAGGATTTTTTAAATATGACAGGTACAACTACAAGAACTAACATTATGAATACAGGTGAATATCAACGGTCTCTCGGCAACAGCTCCACAGGGGGGAGATGGAGAGATGACCAGGCCACCGATCATCTTTCCAATGAACCCCCCAGTGGCAACGGAGGTGGACACCCAGAGAGGGTACAGGCCATACGAGCCTACATGGGTAAAATCACCGCGGACGACGTGACAAAAGCGTTGTATCCTCAACATCTGAGGAACCCCAACATAGTAGGGGACATCCAGAGAGGATATGCCTCCAGCCAGATAGACGAAAATGGGCACAACTTGGAAATACAAAGCCCCCCCAGTGTAAGGGCGACCTCCGGAGGTTGTGGCTAATCACACAACTGGCAGAGGGGAATCCAAAGTATATTAAAAGGTAAATATAACAAGAATAGTAAGTGGGTAAATACCTGGCAGAGGGGAATCCAAAGAGAACAAGTCTAAGGGTCCCTCTGCCAGAGTCCGAGAAAATAAACAGAGGTCACGTGTCCGGTGGCTGTGCTAGCTCTGGACTAAACTCCGGACTAAAAGT
>JAGGAT010001159.1:0-10998 GCA_017657195.1 Termitomyces sp. T70a | reverse complement strand
GGACTTGGGTGTAAAGGTGCTGGGTGCAATTTGATGATTCTCTACTGACAAATGGTAAGGTATTTATAGTAAGTGACGGCGGCGACTTAGTGAAGGGTCAGCAACAACTCTAATAGTCGCTGCTTGATGAAATAAAAGTGAAGGTCCAATAATAATACTATAAGGAAGGTAAATGATATTCAGGGAGTGTTATGTGGGCAGTTAGCTTGAGCGTGCCACCACATAACATGCAGGGTGTCAATCAAAGTCCTGACAAGGGTGGGCGCTAAATTGTAATGTGGCGTGTGGTGGCGGTGCTTGAAAGTGCCAGCTGTTGATCAGCTGTCATCATTGAGTCAAATATGGACATATTCCGACTCAAAGAGGAAAGCCAAGCCAGCAGTGATCCGCCAATAGTGGCGGAAAGTGCTGGCGGAGTGTGGAAACTGTAGGCAGGGATGATGGTGTGGTTTTCATTAATCATCCCAGTGGGGGCGGCACATGCAGGTAGGGGGCGTGATGCATCACATGACCAGGACGCATCAAGTTTGGAGGTAGTGGGATGCTCCTTGTAAAGAGGAGAGCCTGCAAGCTGGTGATGTCCGCGACTTCCTGTGAAGCAGGTGGCAAGGCTAAATGTCATGTGAGTGGTCCTACTGTTGCCTGTAGGTGTTGTAGCTGGCTGTGAGGATGCGTTGATGCTGCATGGGGGACTTGTTCATAGGGGGCTGCTGGGGTCTTGCTGCCTTGAGTCAGTGCTAGTGTATTAAAGGCTTAAAATGTGTTGGGCCAAACCAGGGGCTCATCAATGATTTGAATAGTGTAATCTTCAACCATAGGCAAATGTCCAGTAGAAATGAATAATGATTGGAATTCAAAGATAGTGTAAGACTCACTATATGGTCCCCATAAGAAGCATGTGTATTATTGTAGAATTTCTGGCTCCCAGCCTCATCACTGTTACATCCTGAATCATCTTCAGAGGAGTCCAAAGGAGGGTAACTCAATGCTGAGTTATTGTTAGATGAGTTGCCCGGAACTTTATTTTTTTGCTCAAAAAGGCCGAGACCAAGGTTCTGTCATTGAAAATGTGACAGATACTTGTACCAGGAGGGTGATCCATACTATCTCAATATAGCACTCCGCATCTTCCCTGAGACACTCAATGTTCAAACTTAACGGATTGGCTTGCCGTTGTTGCTCAATGGCTGCATTGCAAGTTCAGGTAGGAATGCCTGCATGTGTGCTAAGAAGTCACTAGGAGGCACAGCATGGGGTATTGAGTGTTTGCTTGGGAGTGAAATTGAATTTTGAGGCGAAAAAAGGGTATTGAGTTTTTCGAGGGTCAACTCTACCATGTCAATTAGTAAAGAATAGGAGACAGAACAATGCACTGGAACGCACTTGTATGCTAAAATCTTGCATCTCTGTCTTCAACATCAAGTTTCTCACATCTATGTATCTTGTCTGTCATACAACATACTTCAAGGTTATTGATAATTAAAGTTCCATTAATCTTATAGATATAGAGTATTTATTATGATAATCAAAAGATAAGATTAGATCTTGCAGCATTGATGTTAGAGTTATTTATTTAATTATTTTAAAAATAAGCTTGCATGGGGAAAGTCATCAAGCATAGCCATCACTGCTGGCACATGAAGATCTACTTAAATATACCTCCAGCACCATGGCTCTCCCTTTCCATATCCATAATCCTTCTTGCATGCTATTTTGCCATTGCATATATTACACATGCAGACCAGGGTGTGTATTGTAAGTCCTTGTCTCCCTCATGTCTCTCGCAACACTGATTTTCCATGATATTATAGCCTATAGTTTCCTTGACCCCGAGAAAGAAAAGGGTTTTCTTGGCACATACATTGTAGCCATCTTTGCTTGCTATGTCTTTTTTGTTGTTCATTGTTTGGTCATCTTGAGGATACATCTGGTAGCATGTAAACAAGGAGACAGCGTCATTCTCAGAATCCCTGACTGAATGGGAAGAGGTCAAGGCCTTCCCCAAGGCATTGATAGTTGTTGCATAAATGAGTAATTTATTCAAGTTACAAATGTATGCTTAGCTAGGGTTACAACTCCAAGAGTCAAAGAAACGGTGCAACTATCATACTATTTTGTAGTGCAGAATGATGATGACAATACATATGATGAGCACCGTCATAGTGCCAAAGATATCGATGAACCACTGCTTGTATATCCTGAAGAGATGTCAATGAGCCATGCACAGAGGGACAAATGTGGACTGACTTTGATCATCTTCTTGATTGTTCCTGATGTGCTCAATATTCAAATCTGCACCTTGTAGCTGCACAAAATAAGAATCAGTAGCAAACTACGAAACCATGCATTTACCAAAACTCATAGTATCCCTTGCAGTCTCTAACATCTCTATTTGGCCTTGTAGCATTCTCAATATATCCACACCCTAATCCTCTGCTTCCAACGCAACCCTCTGCACAAGTTCTATTCCAAGTTTACATAGTGCATTGTTGCTATGTTGCAAAAGGTTTTTTTTGGGATGGAATATGGCAAATGAAAACTGTGGTTTTTATTTTTGTCCCTCTTAGCTTTGCTTGCTTATGCAGATATTGAATCCTTGAAGTTGAAGGTCTGGCAAATGAATTTTTTCATTGAAAAGCGCTATGGCTAAGTCACATAGCTGGCAGAGGGAGATTCAAAGTATATATTCAGTACTATCTAAGGTTGTACAGATATAGCTACACACCTGGCAGAGGGAGATCCAAAGAGAACAACTCTGGGAATTCTCTATGCTGAAAGTGGCACTTCCAAGGCTCTGGATGTGGAAGCTACTGTACAGAATAACAGAAAGCCTCAACCCTAACCTAAAACAGTAGAAACCTAGAGATTGTCCAAATCTGGAAGTGGCTGTGCTGGAGAGCTGACAGTAGATAAATTATAAACAGAGAACCAGCACAGCTAGAGTCCTAAAAGTTGTACTAGCAGATAGGGCTTGAGAAAATGCATCAAGAAGAATTATAGTGAGGGTGGCCAAAGAAGAAGTAGAGGGTGAAAATGAGAGATGAAAGGAGGGTCTCAATGCAGCTGTGCTAGAAGATTGACAGTAAATGAGTAGCTAGAGTTTTAAAAGTGGTACTAGCTAGTAGAGCTTGAGGAAATGCATAAAGAAAAATCATAGCCAAGGTGGCTGGAGGAGGATTAGAGAGTGAGAAGGAAGGATGAAAGATGGGTTTCCTAACAAAAAAGGAGTTTACTAATAAAAAAGAATAAAAATAGAGTTTGAGGCAAAATGAGAATTTAGTTCAAAAAAATGAGAATAATAATGAAAACATTATAAGATTGAGGCAGTCAGAATAAATTGAGAATGAAACATATTTGTTAGTAACAGAAGAAAAATAAGAAGAAACAAAAGTTTGGTAGATAATAAAAATTATAAAATCAATTGCTAATCAAAACTTATAAAAAAACAAAAAACATAGACAGAATAGCAGAATATAAACTAGCTTTTTTAATTCTAAGTTTCTGGCTTAGAATTGTCTTTGTTGTTCAGTATCCTGTTACATTTTTATTTATTGTTTCAATTAATTCTAAATCATCAATTACTATTATTGCTGTTAACATTGATCTTGTTATCAGCAGTTGTATTCTCTATTTGCCAACTTCTTGCTTTTCTGTAACTGTGTTCTGTATCAGACTTTGCATTAGTTGTAGTCATATATTTTTTTTCTATGCTAAAATATTTTATTTCTATGTGTGTTCAGCATATGCCTCTACTTCACATAAGAGTCTATTACATTCTCTTCATATAAAATGACTTTATACATTTAATATTGTTTAGTGTATAAATGCAATGAGTCAAATGAGAAGTTCATTCAATCCTATTCCAAGCTTAATTTAATGATGTATTCACTTTTAACATTTCCAAATAACTGCTCAGCCTGCTCTATTTCTTTGTAATTAGCTTTAATAAGTTATATGCATAGATATTACTTAGCATCAATTATTATTAGTCATATTTCATTATATATTGAGGCATAATTAGTAAATAATATTGATAATAACATAGCCACCAATGTAGTATATAAAGACAACATTTAAATAGAATATTTTCAGACTAAATAAGTTTCTTGACTTATTTACTGACTTAATTGTAAGCTATTTAGCAATGTTCAACTACTTGTTTAGCTTTGCTAATTCCTTATCTAATTTTTGTCTGCCTCTATATTTATTTAACTCCTACTTATCACTAGCACTTGCTAATTTTGTAGAAGAAATTGCTGATTTTGTAAAGAAAATTCTATTATATGTTTTTTATACAAATCAATTAATAAAAACGTGCTATATTTTAAACTAGAGTAAATTATAGCAATAGAAAAAACTAGATTATAAAAAATGAATCATTCAAAAACCTTTCATTAATGTCTATGTAAGCAACACAACCCTCAATCAACCCTTGACGCATCGCAGCTTTACATTCATTGGCCATATCACACTGCTTTGTTGCAATATTAACAATGGCCCCATTGTTTCCTCTCCTATTTACTGGATACTGTATATAACTCTAGCTACCACATTACTCTTATCTTGTCCTGCTTCCTTTCCCATTCACATAGAGCTTGTCAGTCCTTGGGACTCAGCTTTTTGTTTCTACAGAACATGTTTCTTACAGGCATTACACATACATTGGAATATCTTTGCCTGCCAAATGGTTAGTTTGCCCCAGCAAGCTACTGTCAGTCACCCCCATCTCCACTTCCTGTGTCACCATTATCATCCCTACCATCTATTATGCCTTGCCTGACCCTATCTGCCTTTATGCCTAAAAGTGATCAACAGGGTTTTGGCTCTGACTCAGTGGAGTTACAGCTGCAGGAATCAGCAATGCAGAGCAATGACGCAGCACTAGCAGGAATGATGACTATGTTTTGGGCCTTGGCTGCTATGGTAAGTCAATTGCCAGACCTTTCAACTCTCTTTGTGGCCACAACCAACCCTTTCCCATTGTTTCTAGTATTTGTGTCAACAGACCAATCTCCTGCTAGTAAGTTACTACCTGCCCTATTCCTGTCAGGGGACACTTCTTTTTCTCTCCTTCTCTCTTTCTTTCTTTTTTTCTCATCTCTTTTTTCTGGTGTCTCCACACTTACATTTATTCTATTGATTTACTTACCTTTAGTCCAGGTTGGCTGGTGGCTGTGTACTTTGTAAGCATTTGTCCCAGCAGCTGCTGACTAAGTGCTTGCCCCAGCAGATGCTTACATAATTGGGCCACATAACCTTTAACACTATTTTTGGACCCTTGGCTCTGAGGAATCCTAGACTTGTTTTCTTTGGATTTTCCTCTGCCAGGTGATTAACTACTTACTATCCTTGTTATATTTACCTTCTAATATACTTTGGATTCTCCTCTGCCAGTTGTGTGGTTAGCCACAACCTCTAAAGGTCACCCTTACAGCAGAACAAGTCTCTTAACTCTGGTCTGAAGGTCCCCCTATAGCTCACCAAAAAAAATCCTGGTCCCTATTGGTTGCCTCTCCACCAGGCTTAAGCCCCTGAGTTTTCTATGCCTCAGCCTGCCTCTCCAAATCCTTTCTTGGATGCTCTGGCCCCACAGGACAATGCCCGGACCCGCTTGCTCCAACTAAAAACTCAGGTGCACCTCATCCAGACTTTCCTAGCCCACCACACTTCCAAACTCTCCACCCTCTATCAAACCACCAAAACCATTTCCAACTCCCTTCAGGTGCTCCTAGAGCACCTTCCTGTCACTCAAGTGGCAACCCCTGCTTTTCCACCGCCAATCCCTCAGTTCTCTACTCTGGAGCCAGCACCAGGAGTACAGGGACATGCCAATATCCCCTGCCCAGCATTCTCAGATATGTACAGTGGAAACCATGCATCCAGAGAGCACTTCCTCCAATCATGTGTCACCTACATCCAGCTTTGTGGGGATGACTTCTTCTCCAACAAGTTGAAGATTGCATGGGTCCTGTCCTACATGAAGTCCAGATGGGCAGCCACCTACGCAATGAGGGTCTTTTAATGCCCTGGTGGTGTGGAATTCAGAGACTGGGCTGAGTTTGAACAGGAGTTTTGGGACGAGTTCTTTCTCTGGAATTCTGCCAAACTACAGTGCTGATTCTTTGTGACTGGGAACAGTACAGACAGAGGAAGTGGTTCCTAAATGAGTACATCAACTTGTTTCAGGCTTTAGTAGAGCAGACTGAGTACTCTGACAGCCTCCAACTCTGCCTAACCTTCTGGGAAGGCCTCCACCCTGCCCTGATGGAATGTATAGACAACCTAGCAGAGGGATGCCCTTCTGACAGCTACATCGCATCATGGTATCAGGTGGCTAGGGACCAGTGGCAGCTCATAGAGCTCAAGCAAGATCTCCAACAAGCTGCTATCCCTGCCCCCCCATATAAGGTCCTAGGCCCCCCTTCTCCATTTCCAAATGTTTCCCACTCCTGCTCCGCCACTTCCAACACCCCTCCCACATCTGACCCTGCCTCCAGGAGCTTTGATGGATGTGAATGCATCCCAGCAATGCTCAGGACTGCCACTACTGTGCCGGCATTGTGGCACCCCAGGACCCTTCACTTGGAGGTGCCCCCTAGGACTCAAGATTTGCTACTTGGCCTCTGAGAAACAGGAGGAGCTTCTCCTGCAGCTCCTGGCTACTCAGGACATAGCAGGGGTCCCCTCTCCTGATGTAGCCCTCACAGAGGAGCTTCCTAGGAAGGCATCAAATGAGGACATTCCAGAGGAGATATTAGAGGAGGTACTGGAGGATTTTTAAGAGAGCAACAGGTGAATAGTATGCCCCTATTGCTTAATGCTAATTGGTTTGCCTGTCTGTCAGTAGATGCTATAAATACAGTCTCTGCTCAGTCCCCTGCATTCACAACTGTAAGCACCCCCTCTGACATACTCCCTCAACAGGAAACAACACTTCCAACGCCTCCTTCCACCCTTTCACTGCATCCACTGTCATGGCCCTGTATACCCACCTGGAAGCACCAGCTTCCCTGATAATATGTAGTAGCTTTGACTCCCTCCTCCAACTTGCTCCAACTCAATGTGGAGATGGAGACTACCGACACACAACAGGCCCATAGTGTGGCAGCCCTTCTCAACTCTGGAGCAACTGGGCTTTTTGTGGATGCTGGCTACATGGAGTGGCACCAGCTCACAACTCGACCTCTCCTCTCTCTGATTCTCATATACAACATTGACGGCACCCCAAACAAAGCTGGCTTCATTTATGCCATAGTGGACCTAGTTCTTTGCTATAAATCCCATGCAGAGCAGGCGACTTTTGTGGTTACTAGCCTGGGGAAGCAGGACATGATTCTTGGCTTCACCTGACTCCAGAAGCACAATCCAGGGATTGACTGGGCCAAGGAAGAGGTGAGTATTAGCCAATGTCCCCAATGCTGCACCACCTGCATGGAGGAGGTTAGGAAGGAGTGGTGCACCACTTATTGAAAATGCACAGGAATACAGGCTTGCCAAGTTAGACACCTCCCCTTTGCAGACCTTGACCTTCTGAACTCCCCACCACTGGCATTCCCTCATAGAGAGGCCTTCTATGAGGACAACAGGCGCTGCAGGAAACCCCTCAAACAGGAAGAGGGCAGCACAGAGGAGTTCCAACCTGCTCAGAACCTGGAACAATTTGATGATGCCATTGAGGTAGGATATCATATCTATGCTACTACCTTGCATAGCCCGCCTCCTGTCAAAGAGATTCAGGCCAGCCAGACCATGTTTTAGCAGTTGGCCCAGGCCTTTTCTGTGAACAATGCTTTGTGGGCTTTCTGGAATGCGGTCCCCCACCACCTTCATAATTTCAAGGACATCTTCTTTAAAGCCTCATTCAACTCACTCCCAGAGCGCAAGCAGTGGGACCATGTCATTGAGTTGATACTCAAAGCTACTCCTTCTAGCTGCAAGGTCTATCTACTTGCCCCTAAAGAGCAGGATGAGCTTGATGCCTTCTTCCAGGAAAACCTCAAGTTTGGATGTATTTGCCCCTTGAAATCCCCAATGGCCTCACCTGTGTTCTTCATTAAAAAGAAGGACAGCTCTCTTTGGTTGGTCCAGGATTATTGCATGCTCAATGCAATGACAGTCAAGAACTGCTACCCCCTACTATTCATTTCCAAACTCATCAATAACCTCCAGGGAGCATGCTACTTCACTAAGTTGGACATCCAATGGGGCTACAACAACGTGTGTATTCAGGAGGGAGATGAGTAGAAGGCAGCATTCTAGACCAACTGCGGACTGTTTGAACTCTTTGTCATGTTCTTTGGGCTCATGAATAGTCCAGCCACCTTCCAAACCATAATGAACAACATCTTCTGGGACCTGATTGCTGATGGAGTAGGGTGCATATATCTCGACAACATCCTCATCTACACTAAAGCCATAGAGGAACATTGCTGTATTACCTAGATTGTCTTGGATCGCCTCCACCATCACCAGCTTTACCTGAAGCCAGAGAAGTGCAAGTTTGAGCAGACCCATATTGAATACCTGAGGCTGATCATCTCTCATGAGATGGCAGAGATGGACCCAGTGAAGGTGGCTGGCATCACGCAATGGCTGGCATCCCAGAACAAGAAGGAGATACAAGCCTTCCTAGAGTTCACTAACTTCTACTGGTGTTTTATCCAGGACTTCTTGCACCATGCATGCCCTCTGTTTGACCTCACCAGAAAGAAAATGACTTGGAAATGAGGCAACATGGAGCAAGAAGCCTTTGAGGCTCTCAAGGCCGCTGTCACCTCCAAGCTGGTCCTCATCTTCCTTGATGATGACTACCCTTTCTGGGTAGAGGCTGACAGTTCCAACTTTGCAACTGGTGCAGTCCTCTCTCAAGAGTCCCAGGAAAATAGTAAGTGGCACCTGGTTGCCTTCTACTCCAAGAGTCTCAATGCTGTGGAATGCAACTATGAGATCCACAACAAGGAGATTCTGATCCCTAGAGGAGTGGCACCATTTCCTAGAAGAGGCCCAACACAAGTTCAAAGTCTGGACAGACTACAAGAACTTGGAGTACTTCCAGATGGCCAAGAAACTCAACCATTGCCAGGCCCAATAGTCCTTGTATCTTGCTAACTTTGACTTCTCTCTCCATCACAAGCTTGGGCAAACCATGGAAAAGCCAGATATGCTATCCCAGTATGCTAACCTTAGCTCAGGAGCAGGGGACAACACCAACATCATGCTCTTCCACCCAGAGCTGTTTGCTATTTGGGCCTTGGAAGGCTTGTTTGTTTAGGAGGAAGAAGTCAACATTCTTCAGGACATTTGCAAAGGTAACTGGGAGGGGCTCCAGGAGGACTCAATGGCCAAGGCCGCCCTGGCACTGTGGTCAGGAACGGCTACCAGCACCAAATCTGTACGCATGGAGGAGTGGGGCCTACAGGATGGCCTCCTCACCTTCTGGGGTCACATCTACATCCCAAACAACTCAGAGCTATATAGATGCATAGTGGAGCAGCACTATGATTTCCAGGTTGCCAGACATTCCAGATGCTGGAAGATGCTGGAGCTAGTTTTCCAGAACTACTGGTGGCCCCAGATGTCATGGTACATTAGCTCTTACACTAGCACCTGCAACCTCTGCCTTTGGACCAAACTGCAACATCACCTCCTGGTAGGTCAGCTACACCCCCTGCCAGTCCTCACAACATGTTAGAGCGTGGCCTCTGTTGACTTCATTGTAGAGCTGCTGGACTTCCATGGTTATAATGCTATCATGGTGATGGTGGACCTGTATGGTAAGCATGCTTACTTCATACCTACTCACACCACCTGTTCTGCCATGAGCACCACAAACCTCTATTGGAAGAACATGTGGAAGCTTCACAGCCTCTCTGACACCTATATTTCTGCTCAGGGACCACAGTTTGTAGCAGAGTTCACTCGTGAGCTTTATCACCTGCTTCACATCAAGCTACACACCTCCACCATGTACCACCCCCAGTCTGATGGTCAGACAGAACAGGTGAACTAGAAGCTGGAGCAGTATTTCCATCTATTCTGCAATGAGCAACAGGATGATTGGGATGAGCTCCTTTTCAAGGCAGAATTCCAATACAACAACCATGTTCACTCCACTACTAAGGTCTCCTCCTTCCTCCTAGACACTGGACGCCACCCCAGGATGGGATTCAAACCTCTAGGACATTGGTCAGAGAATGAGTTGGTTAACAAGTTTGTAAACCAGATGCGGGAAGCTCAGAAAAAAGCCAAGGCAGCCCTAACCAAGGCAAAAAACAATATAGCATAGTACTATGGCCATGGACAACTCCCAATGCTCATGTACAAGCCTGGGAACCACGTCTACCTCAACAGGTCAGATATTGCCACCACCTGGCCCTCCAAGAAGCTGTTCCATTGCTAATTGGAGCCATACATAGTGGAAAGACAGGTGGACCCCTTGGCTTACTAACTTTGCTTACCTCCTGGGATGCACCAGCTGCACATGGTCTTCAACATCATCAAACTCCTACTCACTCCAGATGACACCATACTAGGGCAATGGGCTCTACTGCCACTGCCCCCAGTCCTGGCAGCAGATGGCCCAGATTATGAGGTGAAGAAGATCCTGGATAGCCACCTATTCTGCTGCAAGCTACAGTACAAGATCAAGTGGAAAGGCTATGGTATTGAAGACATTTCCTGTGAGCCTGCCAACAACATCCATGTACCTGCCCTCATCAGGGAGTTCCATCACACCCACCCCAATGCACTCCGAGTTATCTGGGGCATCTACCCTGTCTCTCCAACCAACCAAGCAGTCTGGGACCTGTTCTACTCCATGCGTTAAGGTGCTGCACTCTAGAGAGGGGGTGATGTTAGGAGACACTCCCTTTTCTCTCCTTCTCTCTTTTTTTTCCTTTTCTCATCTCTTTTTTCTGGTGTCTCCACACTTACATTTATTCTATTGATTTACTTACCTTTAGTCCGGGTTGGCTGGTGGCTGTGTGCTTTGTAAGCATT
>JAGGAT010001158.1:0-11026 GCA_017657195.1 Termitomyces sp. T70a | reverse complement strand
CTAAAATACACCAGAAAAAATACAGAACAGACTGAGACAAGGACTATACTAGGCTATACACTCAATAATGGTCCAACCACTGTAATGGGAAGAGGATTACAGTTTTCAGCCTTAATAGATGTTTATTTTGACTTCTGGTGTTTGTCATGTTTCAAATGGTGTGGCAACATTGTATCAACACATATCAAGTTAGATATTGAAATTTAGAAGTTAGTGATAATAAATAGTCTATCAAAAATCACACTTGCATTTGTAAACCATTGAGGATTTCTTGATAGACAATATTTGCAATTGTTCTTGATGTATTTTCTTTTGACAAAATCACCTTGATATGATCACCTGATATGCATCAAGAGAGTACAGCATAAATTTGACCATGTGCAAAGACAGATGATTGAAGATTCAATTTAACATGTTTGACTAATTGTTCTTGAGACTTGTTGATAGTTATAGCAAAGGCTAATCAAACTGGAAACTGTCTTCTGTGTAATAGGATAGGCAAATTCTCTTCAGCAGCATTTAGGTTGACCCTCAAAACAGTTGATCCTGCAAACTTGGCATCTCCACTGATGATATGACATCTGAGGACTCATGAAGAAGGGAGCCAGTAAGCTGGTGATGCCCATGACCTGCCATGGAGCAGGTGGCAAGGCTAGCTGGCACCTAGGTATCTTACCATTGCTCATAGATGTTGTACTTGGCTGTGAGGATGCAATGTTGCTGAATGGGGGACTTGTTTGTAGGGGAGTGCTGGAGTCTTCCCACCTTGGCCTAGTGCTAAATAGTGCATAAAAGGCTTAAAAAGTGTTGAGCCAAACTGTAGGCTCATCATCACCCTTACAAAAATGGTGTCATTGGCAACACAGCAAGTGTTCAAAACTTCTCATAGCACAGTAAGTGCCCAATTCCAATTCCTACAACTTACTTTCTGACTATGCACTAGTGTGATAAATGTTGATTTGAGAATGACCTTGAAAGCTGTTGGTTCCTGACTAGTGCCCAACCCTGTTATTGCTGCAGCACTCTCAAGCATGCCTGCACTTTGAATGGTGCCAAGAGTTGAGAATGTAGGGGTGCTTTTGACACACTAGTAGAGCATATATTTAAGCATATAATATTGGTTCATAGAGTGCAAGAGTTTGTGGAGGCACAAAGGGTAGAGGTTGTTGCTCAAAGAGTGGCAAGAGTAAAAAAAAGCCTCTTTGGTACTGCTGACATGCCAAGGAGATACAACAGAAACTGTCAGTGCTATGGAAGCTGAAAAATACCAAGGCACTTCAGCTCCAGAAAAATGAAAGGTCTCTCCTGCCATGAAAGGGAAAGAAAAAGCCAAAAAGGTGCATTTAGTGTCACCCTTGCTTGTTGCTGTGGAAATGAGGGAGTTGGAGGAAACTTTGGTGGCCAGTTGCTTGCCACCTTGCAACTCTGCAGCAGATCTTAACAAGCATCAGTAAGTGCTCCTATAAACTTGTAAAGAAATTCTTTGCCCTCATGACAACAGGAAACATCTTGGATCACCTTTGCAATTGGCAGCTTCTCCTAACATGCAAAAAGGAGGTTCCTGGAGAGGTAGACAGCAAGAATAATAATGAGGGCAAAGGCAAGAAAGCAGGAGAAAAAAATGGAGAGGATGAAGAGGAGGATGAGGAAGGTAGCAAGGAAGAGGATGGCAAGGAATAGAGCAACAACAAAGAAGCTGCTAAGAGCTCCTTGCTACCTTGAAACTATTTGCCCCTCTATGGTCCTACAGCAATGCTGGCATGCAAAGTTTCAGATGATAAAGATGTCAAAAGTTTGTTGCTACACTGCTAAATGCATGCTAGAATGCTCTTGTCATGGACTCTGGCACCACAGCCTCATGTCACTGGCAAGGCTTATGAGTGGCTAGGTCAAGATTTATCATATCTAGTGGTGGCATTGCATCCTGCCAAGGTGTTGGAATAGATGGCAGGGAGGGCAGCAAGAATGGGAGAGATTCTGGCATGTGAGAGGAAACAGGTTCAAAAGCAGCTAATAGTGCCTTGTCTACAGTATTTCAACCTGGTGTGTAGTCTTGCTATATTGCAAGACTACCAGGCAGACTGCTAGGAAGCAAGGGAGTGGCAAGCACTAAATTACATTCAGCCTGGCAACCTCCTGCCCCTCCATGACAACAGCTTGCCATTGGATGATAGTGAGTAGTATACAGACTTAATAGGCCATTAGCATATATCGGTGTACTTTTTTTTGGACTTTTACTTGGGAAATTTATAAATTTTTAGTAGACTGTCAATAAGAAAAGTGAAGTGTAGCTTTAATTGAAAGGGTAAATAAGTATTTGAACTTAACAAAATTTTGAGTAGAAGGGAATGCTCAGTAAATCATCATAGCAAAAAATCCTTTGGCAAGAGTTGTGCAAGGTGCTAAGCATTGGCAATGTGCTAGCGCTGCAGTAAGGAGCAGCTAACAAAAATGTCTTTAGAGTATAGTGAAGTAGTAAGTGTTGTTTCAAAATGAAGGCAAGATATAGTAATAATAAACAAGAAAAGCTTATCATATAAGTTGTTTATTGTTCTTCTTCTTCTACTAGTAGCAAGTTGTTGTCATCTCAAAGTTCTGTTTCCTCCAATTCTTGTAGCATGGTGGTGTTGATATCTAACATCTCTAGCAGCAAGTCAATATGTTCTCTTGCCAAGTATAGCAAGAGGCAGAAGACAGCAACAAGTCAGTATAAAACTGATCTATCTAGTTCACAAAGGATGTAAGCACTTCTACAGTTGTGGGAAATAACTACCAATAGCCCTAAGTAGTGGAGGTGCATTTTCTTCTTGTATGACATTTCAATTTTGGAGTTTCTTATAAGCACTAGCACACTTCTTTTGAAATTATAGTTGCACTATGGTTGGTTTCAAACCTAAGTGCCACTTGGCAATTGGTGCTAGATCAGTATTTTCCCTCTGGAGGATGTGGAATTTGGGCCAGTATATTAGCGAGCAGCATCCTTGGATAATATACTTGTACTGGCCTGACTTGAGCATGTGCATAGTACTAAGGTAGATTTTACCAAAGATAGGTGCTGGCATGGTAATAGTAGGAGGTATGAGTATCTGGCACATTTGTTGTATTTGGCAGAGGTGGCAAGTCCATATATACCAGGCAATGTTGGCACTGACATGTGGCCACCAAAATTATTCTAGTAGCATAGTGTGTGTTGCATACAAGCTTCTGTGACCAAGTTTCACTGCTGGTGCCAGAACCTGTTTCCACCAGAAAAAGTAACAAAGAAGTGTGTCATACCGTTTCTTTGGCAACTTTTTGCCTGAGAAAAAGGCATTTTCCATTGTCTCAACCCTTTTTCCCTTAAAAATATTTACATTGGAAATTGCATGACACACTTCTTTGTCACTTTTTCTGATGGAAACAGATTCTGGTGCCAGCAGTGTTTGTCATGTATAGCATGCATAATTCATAAGCAACATTTGGGTTTAATGACTAGCTTGTGTGCATCATTGTAATTAGCACCGCTGGCAATGGAACCTGTTTTCTCTATAAAAAGGGACAAGGAAAGCTGTCATACTACTTCCATGCTATTTTTTCATATAAAATATATAAGTGATTTCTTGCTGCAAAAGTTAGGAAAATTTATACCTTCCTTTAAACTATTTCTAGAATAAAAATCATATTTCTTTACTATTATATTGCTGGAAGAAATAGCATGAAAATTTTTAAGAAATTTCATTACATGTTTATTTTAAAAAGAAGAATTATATTGAGCTTTTCAACAAATATTGAAAGTCATCAAATATTTTATTTATATATTTTTCTTTAAAAACTATATACTTTTTCTCTATTAAAAAGGAATTAGAAGCTTATTGCTGTTTCTCTAATAGAAAAAAGGTTAAAGAAACTTATCATCTGTTTCTTAGCCAGCTTTTTACTGTAGAAAAAGGAAAAATTCCTTAGTTCAAAGGCTTTTCCCATTAGAAATTCACATGTTGAAAATAGCATAACAGGTTTTTTTTTCACTTTTTCTTAGGGAAATACAATAGTGAGCTTTCAGTTCCTCTTTACCAAAGAAAAAGTATAAATTTTCCAAAATGCAAAAAAATACATGATGGCTTTCAATGTCTATTGACAAGCTCAATATGATTCTTCTTTCTGAAATAAACATGCAATGAAATATTTTAAAGATTTCCATGCTATTTCTTCCAGCAACATAATAGTAAAGAAATATGATTTTTATTCTAGAAATAGTTTAAAGAAAGATATAAATTTTCTGAACTTTTGCAGCAAGAAATTGCTTATATATTTTCTAGGGAAAAACAACATATAAGTAGCATGACAGCTTTCCTTGTCCATTTTTCTAGAGGAAACAGGTTCTGCTGCCAGTAGTGTATATTGCTAAAGACAGTTGTTAGCAAAGAAAAAGTGAGTGGCATAGCAAATAAAGGTGGCATACTCATCATTGCTAAGATGTTCTAAGCACTTGAGATTCTGAATCCAATTTTCAACTGCTGATAGGCACTGATTTTCTACCTGCACCTTAGCAGTTTGTAGCACAGCATCATAGGGAGTTCCGATTTGCCCAGGACCCAAAACAGCCAGATGAAGTCATCAAGGTAGGAGACTGCATCTACATAACAATCTTATGGATGTCACTCTCTCAGGAGGAGATCTGGGCTAGCCAGACCACGTTTCAATGGCTGGCCTAAGCCTTTGTGACTAACACCACTTTATGGGCCTTCTGAGATGCAGTCCTAGACCACTTACATGACTTTGAGGATGTCTTTTCTAAGGCCTCATTCAACTCTCTCCCAGAATGCAAGCAGTGGGACCACACCATTGAGCTGATGTCTGATGCAAAGCCTGCTAACTCCAAGGTTTACCTGCTCATGCTAAAAGAGCAGGATGAGCTGGACACATTTCTCTGGGAGAACCTTGAATTGGGATATATCTGCTCCTCAAAGTCTCTGATGGCCTTGCCAGTGTTTTTCATCAAGAAGAAGGATGGTTTCCTCTGGTTGGTTCAGGACTATTGCATGCTCAATGCAATGACCATCAAAAATTGATACCTGCTCCCATTCATCTCCAACCTCATCAACAACCTCCAGAGTGCACATTACTTTACAAAGTTGGATGTTCGGTGGAGCTACAACAATGTGCACATCCAGGAAGGAGATGGGTGGAAGGGGGCATTCCAGCCCAATTGCGGACTGTTCGAGCCTCTGGTAATGTTCTTTCAGCTCACAAACAGTCCAGCCATCTTTCAAACAATGATGAACAACATCTTCTAGGATCTGATTGCTGACAACATGGTGTGCATATACCTTGATAATATCCTCATATATACTAAAATCTTAGAGGAGCATTGTTGCATCACCCAAGTCATCCTGGACCGCCTCTGCAACACCAGCTTTAAATCAAACCCAAGAAATGCAAGTTTGAACAGACCTGCATTGAGTACCTCAGACTAATCATCTCTTATGGTATGGCAGAGATGGACACCATGAAGATAGCCAGCATTATCCAGTGGCTGGAGCCCTGGAACAAAAAGGAAGTACAGGCCTTCCTGGGGTTCACCAACTTCTACCGGCAGTTTATCCAGGACTTCTCCCACCACATGTGGCTGCTGTTTGACCTCACCGGAAAGGATGTAGGATGGACCTGGGAGGGTGCAGAGCAAGGGGCCTTTGACACCTTCAAGTCCACTATCACCTCCAAGCTCATTCTTATATTCTCTGACGACGATCAGCCTTTCTGTGTCAAGGCTGACAGCTCTGACTTTGCAACTGGCACAGTCCTGTCCCAGCAGTCCCCAGAAGACAAGAAGTGGCACTTGATGGCCTTCTGTCAGGTTTCGCTGACCCAGGGGCCTTTCCTAGCAAGCAACAACCTCATGAGGCACAAGTGAGTGCTGAACTACGTAAATGAGGGGTGGAGAGCTCTGGGGTGGGTTCCAGGGCTCGAGATGGGTGTGGAGTGAATTCCAGGGGTGATGGGCTTACTCCGGAGTTGGGTGAGTGATTGAGTTGATGGGGGAATCCTGAAGACGAGACAGGAGCAATTGTAAGTAAGTGGAGTGTGTGCCAGTCAATGATGTGCATGCCAGAAGGGTAACCAAGGCAAGTATGAAGGAGACAGAAGCAAGCACAGAGAGATTTCAAACAGAAGTTAAGCAACACAGATAGTGATTGTTAATATTGAGACTAAGGTACATGGAAGCTACCTATGGTCCTTATATACTACGGTGGGGGTGTGTGGTCTCAGAAGAGCTCCAGAGCAGGTTCTGGAATTCTATGGGCAGCAGCAGAATAGAGGGCAGCTGTAGTGGGGAGATTACATGAGGGGACCATGCAATTGGCGGCAGTATGAACATATGGCAAGTGGCATGATGCGTGATGGCTAAACGGCCCATGTGGGGGTTGGGTGATCCGCTGATGGGCCAGGGGGTTCCTGTGATGCCCTGGGGTGATGCATGATGTTTTGGGGGAATGCGTGATGGTCCGGGGTTGTTGGGGGGTTAGAGGTGGCAGGGGAGGAGGGTCATGACAGGGTTGTGACACCTTCTATTCCAAAAGCCTCAATGCCATAGAACATAATTACAAGATCCAAAACAAGGAGATGCTGGCCATCATTCAGTTCCTAGAGGAGTGGTGCCACTTCTTGGAAGGTGTGTGGCACAAGTTCAAAGTCTGGATGGACTACAAGAACCTGGAGTATTTCTGAATGACCAAAAAGCTCAATTGTTGCCAGGCCCAGTGGTCCCTGTACCTTGCCAACTTTGACCTCTCCCTGCACCACAAACCTGGAAGGAGCATGGGGAAGCCCAATGCACCATCCTGTCATGCAGACCATAGCTCTGGAGCTGGAGATAATGTCAACATTGTTCTCCTCCACCTGGAGGTATTTGCCATCCACACCCTGGAAGGGGTATCTGTCCAGGGAGATGAGGTCAATATCCTCTAGAACATCTGCTGGGGTAACTGTGAAGGCATCCAGGAAGACTCTGTAGTTAAAGCTGCCCTGGCTTTACGATCTAGAAAGCCTATCAGGACCAGATCAGTGCACACCAATGAATGGGGCCTCCAGGATGGCCTCTTCACCTTTTGCAGCTGCATATATGTCCTGAATGACCCAGAACTTTGGAGGCACATTGTCAAGCAGCACCACAACTCCCAGATGGCTGGACACCCTGGGCACTGGAAAACCTTAAAGTTGGTGTCCCGTAACTACTGGTGGCCCCAGATGTCACGGTACATTGGCTCCTATACCAGCACCTGCAATCTGTGTCTCCAGACAAAGCCCCAATGTCATCTCCCAGTAAGATAGCTGCACCTCCTCCCAGTACCTGCAGCATGCTGAAGCGTGGCCTCTGTCAACTTCATTGTGGAACTGCCAGACTCCCATGGCTACAATACTATCATGGTGGTGGTGGACTTGTGTGGTAAGCATGCTCATTTCATCCCCACCCACACTACCTGCTCTGCTATAAGTGCTGCCAACCTCTACCAGAAGAACATATGGAAGCTCCATGGTTTCTCTGATGCCTACATCTCTAATTGGAGTCTGCAGTTCATAGCGGAGTTCACTTGCAAGCGCTACTGCCTACTCCACATCAAGCTCCACACCTCCACTGCATACCACCCCCAGTCCAATGGTCAGACAGAGCAGGTCAACCAGGAACTCAAACAGTACCTCCACCTATTCTGCAACAAACAGCAGGATGACTGGGATGAGCTCCTCCTGGAGGTAGAATTCCAGTACAATAACCACGTCCATTCCACTACCAAGGTATCCCTGTTCCTCCTGGACACTGGATGCCACCCCCAGATGAGATTCGAGCTTCCAGGACACCAATCAGAGAACAAGTCTGTCAACAAATTCATAGACCAGATGTGCAAAACTCAGGAAGAAGCCAAGACAGCCCTGATCAAGGCAAAAGATGACATAGCCTAGTACTATGATCATGGATGACTCCCGACCCCCATGTACAAGCTTGGAGACCATGTCTACCTAGAGGGATCAGACATTGCCACTACCCAACTTTCTAAGAAGTTGTCCCACCATCAACTGGGACCATATGTAGTGGAAAGACAGATGGGCCCCTCAGCTTATTGCCTCCGCTTACCCCCCGGGATGTGCCAGCTGCACCCAGTCTTCAATGTAGTCAAGCTCCTACTAGCCCTGGATGACTCCATACCTGGGTAATGCATTCCACCACCACCACTCCCAGTTCTGGCACCTGATGGCCCAGAGTATGAAGTGGGAAAAATCCTAGATAGCTATCTATTCTGCTGCAAACTACAGTACAAGGTTAAGTGGAAAGGCTATGGTATTGAAGACATCTCTTGGAAGCCCGCCAATAGCATCTATGCACCCACCCTCATCAGGAAGTTCCATCGCACCCATTCCAATGCATCCCAAGCCATCTGAAGCATCTACCCTGTCTCTCTAACTGACCAAGCCATTCAAAATCTGTCCTATCCAGCATGTCAAGGCATCACACTCTAGAGAGGGGGTGATGTCAGGGGACACTCCCCTTCTTCTCCTTTCTTTCTCTACACTTTCTCTATACTTACATTTGTTCCATTGCCTTTACTTACTTTAGTCTGGATTGGCTGGTGGCTGTGCCCCCCTCAACACATCGGGCCTAGCACAGTCACTGGGCACATGACTTATGTTTATTTTCTTGGACTCTGGCAGGAAGATCCTTAGACTTATTCTCTTTGGATTCCCCTCTGCCAGATAATTACCTACTTACTGTCTCTGTTATACTTACCTTTTAATATACTTTGGATTCTCCTCTGCTAGTTGTGTGATTAACCACAACCTCCAAAGGTTGCCCTTACACAACCTAGTCACACTGGTTAGAGCATACTACTACCTTCAGAATCTGCCCAATACTGTGGTTTTCCCACTGTGTTTGCCCATCCATTTGTGGATGAGACAATGTAGACATAAGGAGCTTTGCTCTCAACAGCATGTAGAGGTCTCTCCACTAATGCAATATAAACTTAGTGTTGTGGTTGCTGACAATGCTGCTGGGAAGGCCATGCAGCCTCACAATCTCCTGCAAGTATATCCATGACAGCTCTTTTGCTGTCATTGTTGTCTGCACTAGTATCAAGTGCACCATGCTGATTATCTGGCAGATAATCACCCAGAGGTAATCATACTCTCTAGATTTCAGGAATAGGCATATAAAGTCCATTCTAGTAGACTCCCATGGCTTTACCACTATGGGCAACTGGTGTAACTTCCCTCCAGGAGGTAAGTTGAGCAGCTTTGCCCACTAACACACCTCACATGTGGCACAAAAGCTGTCAACATCCTGTGCCATGCATGGCCACCAGTACCATTGCTAGGTGTACCCCAGCATACATGCTGCACCAAAGTGGCCCACAATCTTGTGGGCTTGGTTTGGTTGGTACCTTGGGAATAAAGCTCCAGATGCAGGGGATGCACATTACTGGCTCACATTGCTGATTATTGGTCCACACTAGACCCATGGTGTAACGTGGTTACTGAGCCTTTTATGCACGAGACCGTAAGTCAGAACCTATCTATTGATTCTGGCTATGATTGTGTGAAAAGACTACTTGAGGTTATGTAAGATAACCTCAATACTTATATACTAATTAACAATTACATAATTAATAAATAATTATAATAATAAAGTACGAATACTTTATAATAAGTACTGTAACAAACATGGTCCATTACATACTCCCTTCATGAGACCATAGTGGGTCTCATTGAATAAATAAGAATAGAAAATGAAACCCAGGTGGGTCTCATTAAAGAAATAAGAAAGGGTATAGGGTGGGAGTTAGCATCCTGCCCTCTGAACATCCTCCTCTAGCATCTGCAAACATTTTCCTCTAGCATCTAGGAGAGTTTCTCCTAGCGGCTTTCTGAGGTGTTCTTCAAGCAGGTACAATGGAGCTGCATGGCAGCAAACACAGCATTGGCAATCCTAGATATGTTATCCTCAAGAGAAGATAATAGTCCAGGAGTGAAGCAAAAGGCCAAAGCAGGCAGCTTTGGTCTAATCACATTTATCATGCCGCATATGGGCATGATATGCAACTTGGAGGGACCTAATAGGTCCCGTCCTGTCTACCTAGGCAAGCACAGAGGCCACGTTATGTGGCCTCTATATCTATGAGGTCTTGTGCAGGGTCTGCTACATCCACCATTTCATTCCATCTCACTGCTTCAGTGTTGACTGAGGCAGGGGGAGTTGAGGTGATAGGGTAATCTGTCGCCTCAGCTGGGAGCTGTAACGCAGTTACTGAGCCTTTCACGCACAAGACCGTAAGTCAGAACCTATCAATTGATTCTGGCTATAGTTGTGCAAAAAGACTACTTGAGGTTACATAAGTAACCTCACAACTTATATAGTAATACCCTTGGTCAGTGCTGACAAATTTTATGTCAGCACTCTAAATTCCCAGGAGTCGTCGCATTATATAGAGATTATATAATAACTAAGTAAACTAATAACTATAAAGTAATAATACTTTATTCTAGTGCTGTAACGGGCATGATCCGTTACATACCCCCCTCATGAGACCATTATAGGTCTTATTGAATAATGAATCAATGAAAACCAATGAGACCTTACTGGTCTCATCAGTATAAATAAAAATAAAATAAAATGCAGGGTATAGGGCAGGAGATAGTGTCCCACCTGTTGTGCAAGTTCTTCTTTAGCCGTTGACATTCTCCCTCTCTGGTTACAGAAGTTTGCTATTAGGGGACTTGACAGTTCCCTTATAGTGGATACAGTGGCACTGCATTGCGGTGCATGCAGGTGATCAGAGGAAACTGAGCAGGCAGCTTCGGTCTTATTGCACCAGAGACTGATACCCCAGAGAGTGATTAGAAGCTCTCCGAGAACCTCGAAGAAGTCTCTAACAGCCATGCAAGTTGCGCGTATGTGCAACTTGCACTGCTCAGACTTCGCCTGATTGCGTTTCAATTAGAGAGCAATAGAGCAACCTGAAGGGACCTGTGCCGGTCTCTCCCTGATGGTTCCTCCCAT
>JAGGAT010001157.1:0-11066 GCA_017657195.1 Termitomyces sp. T70a | reverse complement strand
TGCACCGTTCGAGTTGAACAGTGGTTACCTGCCTTCTATGATTAAGGAGATCAGGTCTGACTCCGTTATTCCTAAGGAAATACGTGACTTTGCGCTGCAAGCGCTGCAAAATCTGGCTGCAGCGCATGATGCTATTATAGAGGTGCGCATTTTCCAAATGTGTGCCACTAACCAGCGGCGCCAGGCTGGACCCGACATTGTGAAAGGTACATTAGTGTACCTTTTGACAAAGAATTTGACCCTACCCAAAGGATGAGCTTGTAAGCTTTGTCCTAAGTGGGTAGGGCCCTATCGGGTCCTGGAGGTCTTTGACAAGACCTCAAATTATACCCTGGAACTTCCGGGAGCCTTGTGTATGCAAAGGCTCCATCCTAAGTTCCACATATTGTTGCTGCGGCCTTACAAGGCCACCAACAATTTGAGATTTCCAAATCATATGACGCCGCAGCCATATGACTTTGGTGCCCCAGATGACCAGGAATGGTTCGTCAATGACCTTATAGGTCATCAGTGGACCAGTTCAGGCCTGGAATTTGAGGTTTGTTGGAGCCTCAGGGATACGACTTGGGAGTCACTGGAGGTATGCAAGGACCTAGAGGCCCTTGACCGATATCTGGAGGTCCAGGGAGTAAAACGCCCTGGACAGTTAGCGCAACGGAGCACGTCGCGTTAGTAAGCCATGGACTTCTAGTCTGTGGCATGTTGATATATTAGCCAACTCGTGGCTAATGCCGGTGCATGCCGGCCATAGGCACCGTATTAGTCAGCCATGTGGGGGCTGCTAAAAGGGTCACCTGTACAAAGTTCTTTTTTTTTCTTCAATACCCACAGAGTACCGCCGTCTGCACTGCAGACACACTTTACTCTGTTGAAAAAACCCAACCCAAGTGATTGGGGAGGGGGCCCTGGCCTGCCTCCCCACAAAAATTTGAGCCACGCCAGTGGCTCAAGAGGGGGGAAGAAGAAGGAGAAGAAGGGAGGGCAGGGTGATGTGGCCCCGCCAGCATACGGAGTTTTGAGCCACCCTGTGGCTCAGCAAGGATGAGGAACAGCTTGAGGAGGGGCTGTGGGCCGCCAGGGCTCACGTAGGGGATGTGTGTTGTCACCCCCACGATTTGTGGAGGGCTTCTCATAACAGGTACGATCACCGCCCTACCAAGGCACGTTTTTTGGTGGACAGCCAGCGCCCATACAGCCTGTATGGTTGCAGGAGTTTGGCCAATATGTGTTACCACAAGTTCCTGTGGTACCTCAGGCTTTTTCAGCAGGTCCTCAAGTACCTGCCACTTTGGCAAATCCCAGGACGAGCCGCAATTGGTTTGCCCCTGTTCCTCCCCATGAGATGGATGTGGACAATACTGCATTGGCAGCACTGACGACAAGTGAATTGTCAGTGCCATCCCATGGCTTGGAGTACCCAGGGCGTACAAATGCTGCCTCTGGGTCAAAGAAGAAGGGGAAAGCAAAGGCTCACGAGCCTTCACCTAATGTGGAGGAACAACTTGCTCATCTGCTACAGCACCTCCACAACGCTGGAGTACCAGAGGATGTCGGGATGGATGTCCTCAAAAACCCTGTAGTGCAAATTGCACTCAACCAAGTTCTAAACAAACTTGACATTGCTAGATGACAGAGGGACAAGGCCCAATCAGACCTCTACCGCTCTGCGATGGGACTGGGAAAGAGAGTAGCTTCCCCAGTCAGGGATTTACCACAGAAGGCTTGCCGACAGGACCTTCAATCTACCCCTGGAGATAGGGCACCAGTGTTGCCCTATGAGGACATCGGTCCATCAGGGGAGGAAGTGGAGATGGGGAATTCCACCCCCTCGCAGTCAAAGGGGAAGGACGTCAAACCGTCCCCCCCAAAGTAATTGTGACTGGGTCCATGAACCCAGTACCCATAGTACCCATAGGCTTGTCAAAGCCTATGCTGCCTCCTAAGGGTGGTGCTGTGGCGCCATCCAGTCAGTCGTCAAAGGAGGGCTCGTTGAAGGGCAACAAGCCTGTTGCCCCCCACAAGGTACAGTACCCTCGGAATGTACCCAATCAAGCCCATCCTGGCTATATTGAGGTTGACCAACCTCATATCTATATGTTCCCCTGCAAGTATCCTGAGTGGCTGCCATCTATTGTGCACCACAAGGAGGGTGACAAACAATTCTTTGTCACGCAGCCGCAGGGCAATGACGACGATGACTCTGGGTCCGATGAGATGGACCCATCGCAAGAATATCAGGAGATTGAACCTGATGACAATGAGATAGCCCATTGTCTAAAACAATCACACAATGCTAAGGTTGACCAACGCTTAGCTGAGGATGCCAAGAAGTCCAAATAGGACTTTGAATGGCTCAATGATACAGTGCCTGGCCATCTTCCAGATGGCTGGGAAACTACTTTTGTCAATGGGCATTGGGAATGCCAGAATGACTTTAGGAGCATTTTGCACCCTAACTTCTATTGGTTACCAACGACCAATGTAGTATACGTGGGTGAAGAGGCGAAGATCACCTGCACTCACAAGCTGGCTAGGATGGTATACTCCACCCAGTCTTACTACAGACTCTATCAATGGGTCCCATGAGGGATGCCCATGAATCCTGAGCAGGTACGCCTGCTCATACGAGTTACCAAGGAGAATGGTACCTCGATGACGCTGCAGGAGCACATTCATGCAGTGCTCCTTCTCCAGGAGTTCCATAGGATCTCCTATTTCACACAAAGTATGCAGCAGGATTAGTCTATGCACTGAGTCCTTGAAATAGACACAGCTGATGTCGTGTGCTGCCTACTGAGCAACGATAGGCACTGGCTACTGGTGCCTCTACCTTCACACATGTCAGCCATGTTGGGCTGACCAAATAATTTGACTCGTGGTGCAGGACTACCTCAGGTCCCCATTGAGCACCATTTCTGTCACGACCCCCCACCAACCCCGACCTCCCCTGAGACCAGCCAACAGCCCCTCCACCCAACGACTTGCCACGACCTCTCCCATACGCGCCCCAGACCACAGGCATCGCCCCGGCCATCACGCAGATCCCCCAGCCATCACACGGATCCCCCGGCCATCACTGATCACACCACCACTGTCGATCTTGCAGACCCATGCACGATCTCCCCAATACAACTCCCAGCTGCCCCGCCGCCACAACCCGCTGCTACAACCCGCCACCACGCATACAATCCTGGGACCCTCTGGACCCTCAGTTGATCCCGCAGGCCCCCATGCGATCTCCCCAATACGACTGCCAGCCGCCCGCCGCCATGCATACAGTCCCGGGACCATCTCAGAACCCTTCCTAGACAGTGCTCTCCCCCGCTGTAGTATATAAGGACCCTAGGTAGCCCCCATGTACCTTAGTCTTGATATTGCCAATAACTATCTGTGTTTGACTTAACTCTCTGTTTGATTTCCTGCGCTTGTTTCCATCTCTTCCGTGCTTGCCCTAGTCACTTCTCCGGCATGCACCTCATCGACTGGCATGCGCCCCATTCCTCTAAGTTTGCCTTTGTCTCATCTCTGGGCATCCCCCTGTCGACTCAACCACTCCTCCCACTAAGTAATCCCTGAGTAGGCCCGTCCCCAGAACTCTACTCCCCCATCGTCTCACACCCCGGAACTCGCCCCAGAGCCCTCGACGCCACGTCCACGTAGTTCAGCACTCGCTTGCACCTCGTAAGGTCGTTGCTTACTAGGAAAGGCCCCTGGGTCAGCAGAACCTGACAATTTCAAGATAGACCGGTGGGCACAGTACTTACTGCACCACGGTCATCCGGGATCCCAGAATTTTATGTCTGGGATCGCTATGGATATTGCTGGACGAGTCAGCTGAGGCGCTGTCTTTGGCTACATCCTAGCACACACACTGGCACCCACTGGTGCCCATGCTTATGCTGCATATATAAGAGCTTTGCTCTTGTTGCTGCTTGCCCCCACCTCTATGCAGAGGCTGTGGACACATACAATTGGAAAAGCACGAGGCTCTTCAAGGCCATCAATAACTATAGCTTCTCATTGCACAGGCTCCACATCAAGCCTGGGCAAGTCGCTAACTTTGGCAATACAGAGGTGCTTTGCCACCTCCTTGCCAACAGGATTCCACGTATGTGGATGGACCACACGTATACCTACAGCATATGCTACCTGGACTATTACTGGTCCAGGAGTGGTCTTCATACCGACCTCTTTGCAAGCATTGACAATGATAGGCATCGATGCCTGCAGCTCTATGGAGCTCTAGGAATCTTGCCTGGATATGACAGGTGGTACAAGCCCACCCCTGACAATCAAGAACACTTCCACGTTCTCATTCAACTCTTGGAGGCCAAGGACCTCCAGCCACTTTCAGATCGAGAGTGGCTTCAGTATGGCAAAGACGCCAGGTTTATATACCTGGCCAATTGCCCAGCGGCAGCTGTTCATGCTGCTCAGGCACCACCATCTCTGGTGATGACCACAACTTTGCCAAGGGGACCTGATGAGTCCCTCATGCAACCAGACTCACCGGAGGAGACTACATCTGAAGTCTCCTCCCCTACGCCTGTACCAGACTCTGGTACTGTGCAGATAGAGACACTTCCCGTGCTTCCAACCACTATGGAAGAGTCTGACAATGTTGATACCACCGTTGTCAATTCATACCCACCTCCTGAGACGGGGTCTAGCAAGACTGTGACCAACGTTGCAGTCTCCAGGCTCCCAGCTGAGGCCACAGATCACCCTGTTGCCTCAGATCCCTTTGCTTTGGTCAACACTGAAGCCATGGAATGGGATGAAATAACAGCCATAGCAGAATCTGCACAAGACCTTATAGACGTCGAGGCCACTTAATATGGTCTTTACAGTATTCCTGGATGGATGGGAAGGGACCATCAGGAAGGGACCTATGCCAGTCCCTTCAAGTTGCTATATTGCGCTCTAATCAAGATGCAATCAGGCAAAGTCCAAGCAGCGTGAGTTGCACATATGCGCAACTTGCATGGCTGCTAGAGACCTTTTTGAGGTTCTCAGAGAGCTTCCGATTGCTCTCTGGGGCCTCAGTCTCTGGCGTGATAAGACCAAAGCTGCCTGCTCAGTCTCCTTGGATCACTTGCATTCACCACAATGCAGCTCTGTTGTATCCGCTATAAAGAAACTGTCGAAGTCCCTAATAGCAAACTTCTGTAACCTGAGAGGAAAACTTCAGCAGCTAGAGAGAACTTGCAAAACAGGCGAGATGCTATTTCCCGCCCTATACCCTGCATTTAATTTATTTTTATTTTTATTTTTATTGATGAGACCCATTATGGTCTCATGTGTTTTTGTTGATTAATTATTCAATGAGACCTGTGATGGTCTCATGAGGGGGGTATGTAACAGATTGTGCTTGTTACAGCACTGGTATAAAGTATTATTACTTTATAGTTATTATTTTACTTAGTTATTATGTAATTACTATATAAGTTGTGAGGTTACTTACATAACCTCAAGTAGTCTTTTTGCACAACTGTAGCCAGAATCAATTGATAGGTTCTGACTTATGGTCTCATGCGTGAAAGGCTTAGTAACTGCGTTACACCCCAACAATACCCAAGGAACACCTCCGAGCTGGAGATGCCATCTCCAAAGCCTGAACAAAGGAAGAGATTCTCAAAGAAGTTGTTACCCCTGAATACCACGAGTTCACTGACGTCTTCTCTGAGGGCAGTGCCAAAGACCTCCCCCCACACCGACCTTACAACCACAAAATTGACCTCAAAGACAGCGCGAGCCCCCCCCTCGGTAAAGTCTACAACATGTCCAAGGTTGAACTCTGGGCCCTCAAGGATTACCTTGATGGCATGCTAGGGAAGGGCTTCATCCACGCCTCAATCTCTGCCACCAGAGCCCCAGTACTCTTTGTCAAGAAGAAGGACAGATCCCTCTGACTCTGCATTGACTACCAAGGCCTGAACAAGATCACCAAGAAGAACCATTACCCCCTCCCCCTCATTGGTGATCTCGTTGACCGACTCTGTAAAGCAAAAGTTTACTCCAAGATCAACCTCTGGTCTGGATACAACAATGTTTGAATCGCCCCCAGCCACAAATGGAAGACTGCCTTCCAAACTCGCTATGGCCTTTTTGAATACCTGGTGATGCCCTTTGGGATGACAAACTCCCCCGCAACCTTCCAGTACTTTATGAACAACATCTTCCATGATATGAACAACATCTTTGTCATTGTTTATCTGGACAACATTTTAATCTACTCCAACTCCCTTGACAAGCATCAGGACCATGTCTGGCAAGTCCTCAAACAACTCTGGAGACACAACCTGCATGCCAAGCCAGAGAAATGCTCATTCCACACCACTGAAGTTGAGTACTTGGGAGTAATTGTCACTCCGGACAGAGTCCACATGGATCCCTCAAAGGTCCAAGCCATTCTTGACTGGCCTGCCCCAAAGAACGTCAAGGAGGTCCAGTCATTCCTTGGATTCACCAACTTCTACCAATGTTTCATCGACAACTACTCCGGCATCACCAAACTACTCAACCAACTCACTCACAAGGAAGCCTCCTGGGATTGAGATAGTAAGTGTCAGAGTGTATTCTGTTTACTCAAAGAGCCCTTCACCGCAGCCCCGGTCCTCCGACACTATGACCCCGCCCTCCCAGTCACTCTTGAGTGCAACACCTCTGATTACGCCATTGCTGGTATCCTCTCCCAAATGGATCCGGAGACTCAGGAACTCCGACCCATAGCCTATTACACCTGATCAATGATTCTGGCCAAACTCAACTATGACATCTATGACAAGGAACTCCTTGTAATAGTTGAGGCCTTCAAGCAATAGCAGGCCTACCTGGAAGGCATCCCGCACCGAATTCAAGTCTACTTGGACCACAACAACCTCTAGTACTTCACCACCACCAAACTCCTCAGCTGCTGGCAGGCCTGGTGGTTCAAGATCCTCTCTGAGTATGACTTCACCATCCACTATTGCCCGGGATGCCTCGGAGCCAAATCCAATGCCCTTACTCAACGACCAGATATCTACTCCAAAAAGTCCTTCAAGGCCAAGCAAAATGCCTTTAACCACTGCGTAGTAATCCCCCCCAAACACCTGAATGCCGTGCTAATTATGACTGAGGAAGGAATTCTAAAACAGATCCAAGACTCTCCCCCAGATGAGTACTTCACCCAACATGACTTCCAAAACACTCCTGCCGACCAACAACCCCCCAACCCCACCTTCACCCTCTCCCCCAACCATAAAACACTCCTCTGCAAAGGCCACATCTATGCCCCAGACACCAAAAATGTATGCCTCAACATCCTCCAACAACCCCATGACCACAAGCTATGGGGGCACCCAGGAATCCAAAAAACCCTCCAGCTCATCTCCCATACTTACTTCTGGCCTGGGTTGAAGAAGGACGTCACCCAGTACGTCTGAGCCTGCAAAACCTGCCTCTGAGCCAAGGTCCCCCACCACCAACCCTATGGGCTGCTGAAGCCCCTCCCCATCATACGACGCCCCTGGTCCTCCATCTCTATGGACCACATCATCAAACTCCTGGAGTTCAAAGGATTTGATGTTATCCTCATTGTTGTCTGCCACCTCATAAAACAGGGAATCTTCATCCCATGCCACATGCCCAATGATGCCTCAGGGTTCACCCAGCTCTTCCTGGAACATATCTTCTCCAAGCATGGCCTCTCCAATGACATTGTCTCCGACTGCAGACCCCTGTTTGTCTTGAAATTTTGGACGTCCCTGTGCCAGGCCCTTGATGTCAAGACCAACCTCTCCACCATCTACTACCCAGAGACTGACGGACAGACTGAGCGAGTCAACCAGATCCTGGAACAGTACCTCCAGCTCTATGTCAACTATCTTCAAAATGACTGGCATGCTGAATTACCCCTTGCAGAGTTCACCTACAATAACATGCCCCATTCCGCCACTGGAGTCTCCCCTTTTTTTGCCAACAAGGGTTACAACCCCCGACTCACCCTCTGCCTCCGCAACATCCCCTCCCATGCTGCACACAAAGTCGCCCAGGACCTCCAGGACCTCCATAAGTTCCTCTGAAAAGAGATTGATGTGGCCAACAAGGCCTACTCCAAACATGCTGACCCCTGACAAAACCCCATACCTGACTGGCCCCCCGGAACCCTGGTCTGGCTCGATCAATGCAACCTCTGCACATGCCGCCTTTGTATCAAACTCGACCACAAGCGACTTGGCCCCTTCAAAATCACCCAGAAGATATCCTCCCACATGTACAAGCTTGACCTTTCCCTGAGTATGAAAGGACTCCACTCCATCTTCCATGTACAACTACTTGAGAAGCATGCCCTGGAGCCCTTCCTGGGGCAACGACTAAGTCCCCCACCCCCCCTCAAAGTGGATGACGAGTACCAATACGAGGTTGACTGCATCCTCGACTCTCAGACAATCCGCAGACAAGTCCATTACCTTGTATGATGGTCCAGCTACGGGCTCAAGGACGACACCTGGGAGCCCTTACAAAATCTAAAAAACACCCCCATCAAACTCTGGGAATTCCACAAGACCCACCCGGACAAGCCCCATGACCCCCAGGGCTGAAGACCTCACAGACAGCTAAGTGGGCATAACCCCCACCTCTGGATTCATCAGGGATTCAACTCCCACGAGCAAGCCCCTGTTTTCTTTTTCCTTCTCTTTTCTTCTCACCTTTTCCCTTCCCTCAAAATAACAACAAAACTTATATACAAACTACTCTACATTTAGGATACAGAACAGACCATAGCAAGATGACCAAAAACATCAAAAAAAATATTGACAACAAGAAGAAACTCATGATGCTGGGGCTCTAGACCCTCCCTCTGGTGCCCCCAACCCCAACTCTCCCTCCCCTCCCGACTCCGCCCCTCCTGCCATCAACACCGCTGGGCCTGCCAGGGACAATTCCAAGGATGCCTGGACCACTGCCACCCTCTCATTGTATGAAGGCAGAGGCTCCCCCACATCTGCCGCTACCTCCAGCCAAGTCCCTGGGAGAATGACATTGTGACAACAGTGGGCCACCAGCAGATGCCCAAACTGATCCACCCCCTGTGAGACTTTGATGGGGGGGAGCCGGAGAACTGGGCCATCCTCTGCTGGACAAAAGCATGGGCCAACACACCTCCATCCAGCAGGAGCTGGTGCTCCTGTGCCCAGCCTACAAGAATTAGTGAAAACATCAGACCACATGACGGAATGGTACTTATGCATTGCCTCTCTGTGCATGGTGGCCATACTCCCCACCAACCAACTCCGGTGACACCCCAACGCCGCCTGCGCTGCCTCGACTCTCCCCAGCAAATCCTGTACCTCCACCGCACCTGGGGCCCCTGCCAACGCTGACTCCCAACCATCCTCCTGTTCCAAACGGGCCCAGAGCCCATCCACTTCATCTTGCAAGGCTGCCCAGGCCATTGCTTGCTCATTCTGGGCCAACATTGCCACGTCCCTCTCCCCCTGCACCGCTTCCCAATCCCGCCACTCCCTCTACACCTCGTCAAGGAGCTCCTGCACCCGGACCAGGAGGTGCTGCTCTCAAGCCTCAACCTCCACAAACCTCCAAGACAGCCCCTCCGCCTGCACTTTGACAGGGGAGACGACCCCTCCAATGAGCTCAGACATGCCCTACCCTTCCCCTTGTCCACACGGGGGGCAGCAACAATGATGACAATGAACTGTGCACAGTCTGATGCGCCTTACCCCACTGTCATGCCCTCCTGCCCCTCGACGCCCTGGCCCCCTCCACTGCAGAACCCCCTTCCCCACCCCCTCTTGATGGCCCTGCTACTGCCCCCCCCCCCACAGGCCTCCAAACCTGGGGCCCTGAAACCCCACCCAACTGCTCCAGCACCCATGCTGCATCCCACCCCTGCTCCTTGCTCATTGCATAAGCCCACCATGCCTGGGCCACTGTACAATGTTCATGGTGGGTTTGACACATGACACACATTGATAAATCGCGCTTTGACCCCACCACGGGCTCCTCGAACTCACATGCCACCCCATGGCATGCACACAACACACACTGGACAACAGTCAGCAAACACCATGAAAACAACCCCCTCCTACTCACCAGACCTGCCTTTTGTCACTACGCATGAGTTGGATGACCCCGGGGCTGCCTCTGCGCCGCCACAAACTCCTCCGGCATGACCTGCTCCTGGGGGATGTGCTGCCCCAGGGGCACAGGTCAGACCTCACCCACGCCCAGGCCAGACCAATCCTGCAAGAGAGGCATCGGCTGCGACAAAGATGCCGCAGAAGGAGAAGTCAGGGGAGAAGGGACCAGAACCGGAGGAGGAGAACCTGAACAATGCACAGGGTAAGCCAGCATAAAGGGGAAACTCGTGACCACTCACGATGCTGCACCATCTCGTCAATAGTCTGCTCAGTCAGATGCCGCTCATAGTCAGCCCAACAACATTTGTATTCCTCCCACATGGCCATGGAGTTATTGCTGGCAGAAGGGGGAGTAGGGGAGCATGGCGGCAACAATGCACGCGACATGAGTGAAGGCAGGAGGAAACTTCAATCTTTTTTTTTCCTCCTCTCTTCTTTTACCCTGTTGCCTAACCAACCCTTCTGATGGCATCAAGCTTCTAGTTCAACTCCCACAAAGAAGCCACACTGCCACTGACTCTGCTTTGTAGGAACTCAGCATTGAGAGGGGGTGATGTCACGACCTGCACTAGTCCCAAGCCCCGGACGCCCACCAGACCACCCCAACCGCCCTGGAACAACAAAACCCTTGCCAACAATCCAAGAGACACATTTCCATCAGCCCCGACACCCCGGCACACCTCCCACCAGCCCTGGCACACCAGCATAACTCCCATCAACCCCCCATCAAGTCCAGCGCCTGCCTTCACCCCAAAAACCCCTGATCAGTCCTCCTACCCAACCTACCAACCTGAATGCCCACCAATCATCTGGCTTTTTATGCAACCACTCCTGGACGCCCCGCTATTGAACTTGTTGTGCAAGGAAGTTTCTGTTGCATTAAGTTCAATATCTTACAGTAAGCTGGCAGTGGATTCTGAC
>JAGGAT010001156.1:0-11070 GCA_017657195.1 Termitomyces sp. T70a | reverse complement strand
GATGGAGCAAAGGAGAGCTTTGAAAAATTGGAGATGGAGAAGGGTGCCCACTACTTTCAACAGGACAATGACCCCAAACACAACTCCAAGAGGGCTAATAAGTGGTTTGAAGACAACAACTTTGATGTCCTCTGGTGGCCAGCCTAATCCCCTGATCTTAACTCTATTGAACACCTCTGAGAGTACCTCAAGGAGCAGCTTAGGCAGTGTCTCACAACCTGCACTCCCCTGAGCCATCACGCATCATCCCAGGCCATCACGCACCTCCCCAAGCCATCATGCATCATCCCAGACCATCATGCACTCCCCCAAGCCATCACGCATCACCCCAGGGCATCACAAGAACCTTACAGCCCACCAGCAGATCACTCAACCCCCACACAGGCCATCTAGCAATCACGCATCATGCCACTTGCCAAATGCTTGGACTGCTGCCGATCTTGTGGTCCTCCCCATGCGATCTCCTCAATACAGCTGCACTCCAACCTGCTGCCCTCATAGAATCCTGGAACCTGCCCTGGAACTCTTCTGAGACCACACCCCTTCTGCCCATAGTATATAGAGACCATAGGTAGCTCCCATGTACCCTAGTTTTGATATTACCAAACTATCTGTGTTTGTTTAACTTTCTGTCTGAAATCCCTCCATGCTTGCTTTTGTCTCTTCCGTGCTTGCCCTAGTTATTATTCTGGCATGCACATCATCAACTGGCATGCACCCTGCTTACTTAAAAACCGCTCCTGTCTCATCTCTGGGATTCCCCCTATCAACTTGACCACTTGCCCAACTCTGGAGTAAGCCCACCACTCCCAGGACTCACTCCACACCCGTCTTGCACCCCAGAACTTATCCTGGAGCTCTTGACCCTGTGTTTACGTAGTTCAGCACTTGCTTGCACCTTATAAGGTTGTTGCTTGCTAGGAAAGGCCCCCAGGTCAGCAGAACCTGACAGGCAGTATGAAACACCTCCTCATAGTGTGCATGAATTGTGGGAGAGGGTTGCAAAGGAGTGGGATAGAATACCAGCAGAAGTATGCCAAAAACTGATAGAAAGCATGCCTAAAAAGATTCAAGCAGTTATCAAGGCAAATGGAGGACATACAAAGTACTAAATACCAAAATTAGAGATGCTCAAAAAACTGTCCCAATGAGTAGATATTTTAAAATGGCTATTACTCCATCAGTTTTGATTTAAATTACATAAGCTAAGATGCAATTTGTAGCTGAAATGCCATAGTATTTTACATGATTTAACTAGAATTTTAGATACTTCCAATCTTTCATGCCAATGTCATCTTTCAAAAAGTATAAAATATTGGGACAGTTTTTTAAGCCACTGTAAGCACTGCATACTCTATGTCTCAACTTGCTAGCCCAGAAGCTCCCTCAGATGCTACAGTTCCCCAGAATGAAGCCTGGACTTGCCTGCTACACCTAGAGATGCAGGTGCAACTCATGCAAGCCTCCCTTTACCACTACACCACAAAACTCTCCACCCTCTATCAGACCACCAACCAGAGCTTCCAATCCCTCCAGGTAATGCTAAAACACCTACCTCTAACTGCAGCAGCTGCACTGACTGTGGAAATCCTTTCCAAAGCCCTGCTGGCAGCTGCAGCAGCTCTGGTGGGCTCTTGCATGCAGATTCCATGTCCAGCACTTCTAGATACATATGATGGTGACAAGGCCTCTGGAGAATGCTTTCTACAGTCCTGTATCACCTACATTAGCCTCAGCGGAGACGCCTTCAACTCCAATGCACAGAAAATAGCCTAGGTACTATTATAGATAAAGACCAGGTGGGCCTCCACATATGTGCTCAGGATCTTCCAATGCTTAGGAAGAGTGGAGAGTTTTCCTGATTGGGCAACCTTTCAGAGGGACTTCAGGGCAGAGATTTTTCCCATTGATCTTGCCAAGTCTGCAGCACTCACGCTACATGACTAGAACCAGTACTGCCAAGAAAAACAGACTGTGAATATATCAACTTCTTTTGGGCCCTGGTGGAGCAGGTAGCCTACCCAAATAGCCTCCAGCTGTGTCTCACATTCCAGGATGGCCTGCACTCCATGCTGATGGAGTGCATTAACAACTTGGCAGAGGGGCACCCCAATAATGCCTAGATTGCCACCTGGTACAAGGTGGCATGGGACCAATGGCAGCTCATGGAAATCAGGCAAGAGCTGCACTGCGCACATCCCAACTCCCATTCTCCTTTCTTCAGAGCTCCCTGAGGGCTGCTTTATGCCCCTGTGTTAAGATAAAAAACATGTATGCTACTACTCTCACTTTTCTTTTTCTTTCATTATACTACTTCCTCTTGGGTCAGTGTATGCCACTGCCACCACTGCAGCATATGTTTATTCTTCTTTGCCTCTGAACTTTATTTTCTTTTGTATAATAATATACAAACACACCCTCAGTTATTTTGTTACCATTATGACATCTGAGGGTGTGTTTCTACTTACTGTCTTTACTGACTCATACTTATGATTACCACCTGTAGATTAACTTGTCTATCTACAGGTATTAATACAGTTGTCTCGCTACCATCATAACATCTGAGGATTAACTTGTCTCTCTACACCCTGCAGCCACCCCTCCATGCCAGCCTCTTTCACACCATGCATGCTACTTCCAGGGCTTCCCATGAATGTCAATGCCTCTTGGCAATGTCAGCAAACACCTCTGCTCTGCCAGCAGTGTGGGAAGCTGGAGGTGCATTACCTCTTGGCTGCAGAGCAGGAGCTACTCATGCAGCTGCTGGCTGCCAAGGATGCTATTGGAGCATCTATAATAGATGAGCCAATCCCAGGGGCAATTCTAGAGGAGAGTGGCATTAGCACCCCCCTCCAGGATGCAGAAGAGGATTTTTAGTCACACAATGGGTGAAGAGTACACCCCTGCTGTCTAGTGCCAACAAGTTCATGTGTCTATTAATAAAAAATGACAATAATCCCCCTCCAACTCCACTGCCATGCTTGCCCTCTCCACTTTGTCAGCAAGGCCTCCCAGCATGGAAATGCTGCCTGCCATCCTCCACCCCTGCTGCCAACTCTCTGCATATCAATGTGGAGATTGAGACCATAAATACGCAGCAGACCTGGAGCGTAGGAGCTCTCCTAGAGAGCAGGGCCACTGGACTTTTTCTGGATGCAGAATTTGTGAAGTGCCATAGACTGATTACGCAGCTGCTCTCCAAGCCCATCCTGGTGTTCAACATTGACAGGACACCTAATGAGGCTAGTGCCATCAATTCTGCGGTGGATCTAGTCCTCTGGTACTAGATGCACACTGAGTGGGCAGTCTTTGCAGTCACCAGTCTAGGCAAATAGGGCATGATCCTCAGATTCACCTGGCTCTGTGAATACAACCTGGAGGTAGACTGGGCCCAGAGTGAGGTGTGCATGAGCCATTTCCCCTGTAGGTGCACCACCTGTGCCATGGAGCTCAAGAATGAGCACCAAGCTGGAGTTCAAGAGCATGCAACCATCTGAGCCTGCCACATGGGCCACTTCCCCTTTGTGGACCTCAACTTGCTGGACCCCCTGCCTCTGGCATTCCCTCATAGAGAGGCCCTCTACAAGGATGCCCAGAATAGTAGCAGGGGCTCAACTAAGGATTTCAGAAGTGAGTACCAAGGCATCCCAGACCTGGAGCTCCTGGACAAAGCCATGGAGCTTGGAGACCAAGTCTATGCCACTGTCCTACATGCTCTGTCTTCACTCCTGGAAATCTGGGCAAGCCAGACCATGTCACAACAGTTGGCCCAGGCCTTTGTTGCCAACTCTCAGCCCCAGTCATTCCAAGATGTGGTGCCTAGATACCTCTATGACTTTGAGGACGTGTTCTCCAAGGCCTTGTTTGACTCTCCTGGAGCACAAGCAGTGGGACCATGCAATAGAGCTGATACCAGACTCCCAACCTTCTAACTGCAAAGTCTATCTGCCTGCACCTAAAGAGCAGGATGAGCTCAATGTGTTCCTACAGGAAATCCTGGACTCTGGTCATATCTGTCCATCCAAGTCCCCTATGGCATTCTTAGTCTTTTTCATTAAGAAGAAGGATGGCTTGCTCTGATTAGTCCAAAGCTACCAGGTCCTCAATGTCATGACAGTGAAGAACCGCTACCCCCTTCCACTTATCTCAGAGCTCATAAACAACCTCTGGGGGGCACAGTACTTTACCAAGCTGGATGTCCAGTGGGGCTACAACAATATGCATATCCACAAGGGCGATAAGTGGAAGGCAGCGTTCCAGACCAATTGCAGGCTCTTTGAACCCCTTGTCATGTTTTTTGGGCTCACCAACAGTCCTGCCACCTTCCAGATGATGATGAATGACATCTTCTGGGACCTAATCTCGGGGGTGTGGTGTGCATGTACCTTGATAATATTCTCATCTACACTAAGTCACTAGAGGAGCATTGCCACATCACACACATTGTCTTGGAGCATCTTCACCAGCACCAGCTCTATCTTGAGTCAGAGAAATGTGAGTTCAAGCAGACCCAGATTGAGTACCTGGGGCTGATTATCTTGCACAGAGTGGTGGACATAGACCCTGTGAAGGTGGCTGGAGTGGTGGAATGGCTGGAGCCATGGAACAAGAAAGAGGTGCAGGCCTTCCTTAGGTTCACAAACTTCTACCAGAGGTTCATCCAAGACTTTTCCCATCATGCCTGCTCTTTGACCACCTGGCATTGGAGTTCCCTGGAGCAGTCTGCCTTTGATGCTTTCAAGCTTGCTGTCACCTCAAAGCCTGCCCTTATCTTCCCAGATGACAATTCCCCTTTCCGCATCAAGGCTGACAGCTCCAACTTTGCCACTGGAGCTGTTCTGTCCCAGCAGTTCTAGGAGGATGAGAAGTAGCATCCAGTGGCCTTCTACTCCAAGAGCTGGAGTAGAGCTTGAATGCAGTAGAGCACAACTACAAAATCCATGACAAAGAGATGCTAGCTAGTATTCAAGCCTTGGAGGAATGGCGACACTTTCTGGAGAGCACACACCACAAGTTCAAAGTCTGGACAGACTACAAGAACCTGGAGTACTTCTGGATGGCCGAGAAACTCAACTGCCATCAGGCTTGATGGTCCCTGTACCTGGCTAACTTTGACTTCTCCCTGCACCATAAGCCTGGCTGAAGCATGGGCAAGCCCAATGTAGCCATTGGCTACAGATAGAACAATCTTGCGTAGATCATGCAGTAGCTGAATCAGACTGCAATATTGGATTTGACTAGATACATTGTGAATACAAGATGTTGTCTTATGTAATATAGCAATAATGTAATTAGTGTTGCATGTGCAATGATCAATAGAACAAGGTTGTCATAATGTAACAATCTGGTTACACCCAATGCCCTGTCTTGGAAAGCAGATCATGAAACTGGAAGTGATGATAATAGCAACATCGTACTCCTTTGTCCTGAGCTGTTTGCCATCCAGGCCTGGAAGGGATAGCTGTGCAGGGGGCTGAGGTGGGTATCCTCCAGGACATCCACCAGGGTAATTGAAATGGACAGCATGAAGACCTCATGGCCAAGGCTGCCCTTGCTCTCAAGTCTGGACATTCCACAGCCACTAAGTCAATCTGCACAGATGAGTGGGCTCTCCAAGATGGACTCCTGACCTTCTGAGACTGCATCTATGTCTCCAATGTCCTGGAGCTCCACCAGAGGATTGTCAAAAAGCATCATGACTCTTGCATTGCAGGACACCCTGGCCGCTGGAAGGTGTTGGAGCTAGTGTCCCAGAACTATTGGTGGCCTCAGATGTCTTGATACATTGGCTCCTACACTAGCATGTGTGATCTCTGCCTACAGATTAAGCCCCAGCACCGCCTTTCCATGGGGCAGCTCCACCCACTGCCTGTCCTGGTGGAATAGTGGAACATAGCTTTAGTGGACTTTATTGTGGAACTTTCAGATGCTCATGGGTATGACACAGTCATGGTAGTAGTTGACCTCTGTGGTAAGTGCATGCACTTCATCTCCACTCACACCATCTGCTCTGCTATGGGTGCTGCCAGCCTGTACTGGAGGGATGTTTAGAAGCTTTATGGCCTCTCTGATGCCTATGTGTCTGACTGGGGGCCTCAGTTTGTGGCAGAGTTCATGCAGGAGCTTTATTGGTTACTGAATGTGAAGCTCCACACCTCCACTGCCTACCACCCTCAGTCTGATGGTCAGACCAAATGCATGAGCCAGGAACTTGAACAGTACCTCCAGCTCTTCTGCAATAAGCAACAGGATGACTAGGATGAGCTACTCCCTGATGCCAAGTTCCAATATAACAACCATGTTCATGCCGCTACAAAGGTGCTGCCATTCTTTCTGGACACTGGACATCACCTGTGCATGGGTTTCAAGCTGCAGGCCTATGCCTCAGAGAATGAGGCCATCAACAAGTTTGTGGACAGGATGAAACCAGCACAAGAGGAAGCAAAAGCTGCACTGACCAAGGCTAAGAATGACATGGCACAGTGCTATGACCATGGACATGCCCTGGCACCCAAGTACCAGCTTGGAGACTGCATGTATCTGGACACCTCTGACATTGCTATGATGTGCCCCTCCAAGGAGCTCTCACACCATCAACTTGGCCCCTTCCTTGTGGAGCAGCATGTAGGTCTGCTTGCCTACTAACTTTGGCTGCCCCCTGGAATGTGGCAACTCCACCCAGTGTCCAATGCAGTGAAGCTGACACCCACCACAGAAGACCCCATCCTGAGATGACAACCCATGCCTCCCTCACCACCAGTAGTTGTCAACAGCAATGAGGAGTATGAGGTCAAAGAGATTTTGAACAGCCATCTTTTCCAGCGCTGGCTGTAGTACAAGGTAAAATGGAAAGGCTATGGTCTAGAAGACATCTCCTGGGAACTACAGGAGAATGTACACACTCCTGAGCTCATCAGAGAGTTTCACTGGAGATACCCCAACACACCCCAGGCCATCTGCAGGATTTGCCCTATCTCACCAGTGGACCAGGCCCTCCAAAACTTTTTTTATCCTGCATGTTAAGACGCCGCACACTAGAGGGGGGTGATGTCAGGGAATCACTCATTTTTACCAGCTTCAAGCCCTTTGACAGAAGCTCTGGAGCTTTCTATGCACCTCTGCTCCTTTTGGCTGTGTCACAAGTCATCTGACTGATTATAGGGATGTGACAGGTCATGTGTTGTATGCATACAATTCACAGTCATGTGACATATGCATGACCTCTGCAGGTGATCCAGGCAGGTGACCAGTCATGTGACCAGCCTTGATTATTTTTTGACAGCTGGCAGAGTGACTCCTTAGACTTGTTCTCTTTGAATTTCCCTCTGCCATGTTAGTACTTACTGGTTCTATTGTAACACATCTTAATATACTTTGGATTTCTCTCTGCCAGTTGTGTGATTGTGCCGCAACCTCTGGAGGTTGCCCTTACAGGCATGCACTCTATCAACTGGCATGCACTATATGTTCTCAAACCAACTCTGGTCTCATCAAGTAACTCCATCCTTGATTCAAGTTTTGTTTTAATCTGACTTTCTCAGCCCTGGAGCAAGCTATTAACCCTGAAACATGCTTGTTTCATTATCTCATGCCCTAGATGGAGTACTCCTCAACACCCAAAGTACATATAGTTTTGCACTTGAGTCTGCCTTGTAAAAGCATTGCTTCTTTGAAAAAGACCCCCAAGTCAGTAAAACCTGACAGTTCTAGCAGGCTACAAGGAGCTTCCAGGCCAGAATTAGGAGACTTGTTCTGCACTATAAGAGTGACTTCAAGAGGTTGCAGCTAATCACACAACTGGCAGAGGAGAATCCAAAGTGTATTAGAGCAATATAACAACAGTACATCAATAACTAATCACCTGGAAGAGGAGAATCCAAAGAGAACAAGTCTGAGAATCTCCACTTCCAGGCACAGCACATTAGCAGGGCAGCAGAGGCATGAAAAGTGACTATACAGACAGCCTAGAACCTTCCAGAGGTTTGGAGCTGCCAAAAATGGAAGTCTCCTGACACCTGTAGTGCAGTGGGTATGTTGTCAGGGTGAGTTCCAGTTTTCTGGACTTGCAGTTCTATCTCCAGCTTAGCATCAGCACTATGCCACTGGACTTCCCTGGCACCCTCTTGTCAGTTGTAGTCAGCTCCAGTAAGTCATAGGCCTTGACTTATTCAGCCTTGTATTGTTGTTAGTCATTTTGTATTGTACTTGTCAGACTCCATTACATACTGCCTACTGTTTAGTTAGTAGTTGTTAGTCAAAGGGCCTGAGTGAGTAGCCTACTCTTAAGTAGGCTTGTAGTATATGGTAGTCTTGAGGACAGCATATCCTCAAACTGAACAATACACTGCAGGCGCTGGAAAATGTTTCCATTGGAAAAAGTGTAAAAGAAACATGTTATGCCATTTCTTTGTCAGCTTTTTCTTTTGGAAAAAGGCATTTTCCATTGTCTAATGCCTTTTTCCCTTTGAAATATGTGCCCTGGAAATGGCATAACATGTTTCTTTTTCCCTTTTTGCAATGGAAACATTTTCCGGCGCCCGCAGTAAATAGCAGCATTCAATGGTCTTATCCAAGGTTTGCTCCTGTAAGCTCATCTCACAAGTCACTCTGCTCTTGCACCCTCCTTGCCCACTGGACTTTTATGGTGTGTTTTAGGTACTATGGCATAATCAGTATCTCTGGCATATGCTTACTTGTCACTCAAAGCCATGGCCATTGTGGCAACCACAATAAATCCCAAGTTAGTCTTTGAAAATGGCAGAGAACAACAAAGTGTTGCAATTATGTTCTTATGATCATCTCATTCATAACTCCTTGGGCTGGGTCTTCAACCACTCATCTAACTGCTTTGTCAAAGAAATTGTCATTGAGGGGACTTGTGGCTTGCTTGATGCATGGTCTTCACTTCTAGGATAGTCTTCAAACTGTCCTACTGCTGAAGAACTTAACCCAAGCTCAAGCTCAAGAGATAATATCTGTGATCACACATTCTTTATCAAGCTTGCACGAGACTGAAAACAACATATATGTCAGAGACCCAGTGTTGATAAGATAAGCGACAAGATTTCTAGATTGATTTTGGGTAGGCTGAGAGTTCGAGACTGAGAGGATGAAGAAAAACAACTGTGTTGATTGCCTGGCAAGAGTAAGGGAATACATGTAGTTTATATAGAAAATTAATTAAAGGAGACTTTTTAAGAATAAGGTTGAACATATAGGGAAACTGTCTAAGATATACGGGAGTCCGTGAAATGATAGGTACAGTAAAGGAGGAAATGGCGTCCTTCAAGAAGGAGGGACGGGAGAAAGAGGGACGTATTTCGATGACGTGACACAGGTGTGACATTAAGCGGTTGTCTTTACCCTTCCTCTCGGTTATCCAGTTCCAACCGCGCTCGCTACATATTCGGAGCCATCACAGTGTGTCGCTCACCTGCGGCTGGTGGGGGTCTAGGGATTATCCCTCGGCTCACAGATGACCCCTATTCGTTCTACCCAACGGACGATCATGTACAACCCACCACGGGAACGTAGTGTGTAGCATACGAAGGATATATTACGAGTCATACATTGTTATGTCATTGGCTACATATTGGCACACCCGGAACAAGCGCGAAAAGTAGGAGAGAATGACAAAATGATACGTAACTGAATGAATCAAAAGAAAAGGAGAACCAAGGCGTGGAATTTAGGAGTAGCTGGCGAGAGTGCGGAATTTGGATCAGACTTGTAGTATTCGAAGATTCTTGACAATATATGACCTGCTGATTAAAAGTTTTATGCGGGCCTTTGATCTTAAGACTCTGCTAGACAAATCTACTCCTGATTCCAAGGACTGGCAAGGAGAGATAAGGGTTGCACTGTCTGGCGCTTATATCTGGGCACTCAGAGGCAGGCTTCGGGTCCTATCTCGGTGGCTTCTGGATTTGGGTGGTCCCAGCCTATTTCAATCTGGCAGTGTATGGGATGGGAAGTTCTTGATGGGATGTGGATACTATGAAAAAGACTTGCGGGAATTGATGCAGCGAGGAATCGACCTCAATTGTCGTGATGATATTATTGGTTGGATCACTTTGCATCATGCAGCCTCCGCAGGCAATCTGGATGTGGTTATTGCCCTTGTTGCCCAAGAGCCAGCTCTGATCTCTGTGCAGACAACGGGCGGATCTACACCGCTTGACTTTGCCATTGCCAAATGGTACGACCCTCATACCAATCAAAGTTCGGACAAATCTCGTGTGATGGTGACCTTCCTTTTGGATCTTATTGTCCAATCATCAAGTCACAATGAACTCTACGTTGAATTGAAAGGTTTTGGATCCTACGTGCGCCTGGAAAGAGTGAAGCTTTTGCTTGACTGCGGATGGGATCGAACAATCCAGGATGCTGAAGGGGAGAGATTTCTTGACGTTGCACGCAGGAAAGGAAATGACACTCTTATCGAATGCTTGGAACATTACCAGACTGTCAGGTTCGCCCCATATGGGATGACGTCTCACACTGCAAATGAAGAGACATCGTAATCTCTACATTCTGACCATGGGACTCGATTTGATATATGCATATATGTGATTTTCATGCCCAAGTATACGACACGGGTACAATGATACTGGATACATTTATTTATGTCATGTCGGTATGCCAAAGAAAACCGAGGAGCAGGGAGAACTGTCCTCAGAGGGGAGGGAGAGGGGACGACGCCAAGCTTGCAATCACAGCAAGGCGCCGAGGAATGTGGATTAAGAGTAAAATTTGGATATACTACAGACAGGTTTGCGTGTTGGATTGAAGCTTAGATAGCCAAATAATCAATTACTGCTTTTGCAAAAAGGCATGACACATACTTGTTGCATAAATTTGTTTCCAGTGCAAATTTCTCGAAGACGTGAACTGCTTGTTCCGAGATCTAGAATAGATCGAGGTTTTTATGTGCCGGCTATGTCTTCGTTTTTTGTGCCCACGTGACCAGCTATCCCGGTTATAATATGATTAATAAGCATATCTTGTATAACCACGCATTGTCTTCAAAAAATGAGCCCACGTGATCTTGTTTGTATATACAACGACCAA